>CM031241.1:347064519-347165374 GCA_018340775.1 Taxus wallichiana var. yunnanensis | reverse complement strand
TATTGCTAACTCCTCCTTCGCATCGGGAATCCCACTCTCACCTATTCCTCCACCCACAGAGGAACACCTTTTCCTCCTTCTTCACCCGTGAGGATCCTTCCACTAATATTGAGGCTATTTCACCTTTGGCTTCTCCACTCAGAGAACCGTCACACCATAGTACTTTCTAGTCCATGAGGATACTTGTTTATATCCTCCACCCACGCAGGAACATCCGTCATCTACCCTACCTATAGAGGAGCACCCATATCATCTCCCCTTCACCTACAGAGAGCACCCATCATCTCCTCTACCCATCAAATATCTAGTAGAAATACCTTTACCTCTAGGTGATCATTCTCCATTAGCTACCCAAGATCATGCAGACCTACTTTCGGCTCTCTTACCCACAAAAGCTGAAGCTAGCAAATTCCCTATCTCTAAGACAAATTTTATGGGAATTGCCATTAGGTCCTCATCAACCTCACCTACAGCCATGCCATTTTTCACACTTAGCCGATCACTTAGATTATGTGGATAGAGCCTTAATTTGGGGCATCTTCTGCTTCTGTCTCAATGCAAATGTAGATGTCACTTGCTGACACTTCCACTATCTACCCAAAGATATTTCAACCAATCGAACCAAGCACAACCACCTCTATCACAAATTCTTCCATGACACCCATCATAGCTCAACACACACCCTTACCCATAACCCAACATACATCTAAATCCAAACCCATACCTACAAGATCATCCTTGACTAAACCTATTACTATCTTAGGGGTCACCCCCAACCACTAGCCTTACTCATCCACTTATCAAAATAGATTTAGCTCGCATCCTCCAAAGCCAACACTAAACCTACTCGATACCCAAACAAAAGATCCATATATCTCATACTCCAACCTCACCGATCGCAGCCTTCATCACCTTCACCCTCTTCATCTATCTTAGGACCTCACGTCCTTCTAACATGGTTAAAAAGCCTCCACCCATCGGTAAACTAAAAACACAAAGAGCCCATTCCACCATCACAAACCTCCAACATATCCAAGCACCCGACATAACTTACACTGCACCTATAGTATCTTTACCACCCATTCCTCCAATACCATCGATTACTTCTTCACTACCCACTACACTTCGCCTCTCTATCCCTCACACCCTTGTACAACCCGCATCATCTACCTTCACAAAGCTCTCCGTTATCCCCATGGGTAACTCACCCTCTTCCTCATCCACTTTTCCCTCTAGATATCAGACACCCATATCACCTTTACCCAAGAAGGTGTAACTTCAAAGACAAAAATCCACCACCTCCAATAAGGTAGTCAAAATAACTACACACCCTCCCGCCGCTCATCTACCATACCCTACCCAAATAAACATGACCAACACCTCCAAGACCACACCAGCACCCAAAACCATAGCTCGACCCACTCCCCCTCCTACAAAGACTGTTCCTCAATAATCTGCCCTCACCTATGCCCAAACCCACTTTTACTTCCCATTGCGACCCACTAGCAGGGTCCTATGCCAAAATCTTAACCAACCTCCTTGAGACTTGTGTAATCACATTACCACCACTCGACCTTATGACCCTCTCAAACCCAAACCAAAGGGGCTCATGACACTAAAATTTGTGCCTACCATCGTGTGCTAAGGCAACGATGTGGAAAACTCGCAAGTCTTTGAAAATTGTCCTTATCCAGTTATGTCCTCCTGAAGGAAACTTTGACGATGGCGACCTTCTTAATGAGGACCTCATTTCACCAACACCCATTCCCACAAGTCCTTCCCTCACTACCTACTCAACAACCACAACCTCCACCCCCACAACTCTTAGAGCCACCCCCAAGATTCGAAATTAACATGGTTTGCATCAGAGAACTTTCCAAACCATCACCTAAATGTCATTGCACCCAGCTCACTTCACAAGGATTTTCTCCCCCGGTAGGTTTTTTCCCGTCATGTCGTTATACCACTCATCCTACACCTTCTCCATTTACCAACTCCCCTCAAATCAACATGATCCATGTTGCTACCTGTGCTCAAAAGGACAAAGGCAAGGAAAAGGCAACTGACTCACCAACCAATCCTATACCCAACATACCATCTACACCCACACCTAAAATCACTATCTACAACCCCACATATCCTATTTCTAATGGGGTCACACACCATGCGATGCTAAAAAAAATACTCCAATCCCCCCTTAAAATGTCTCTATATAACCTCATCCAAACCTCAAAATCCCATCATCAAGATCTCATGGAAGTCCTTCAATCTATTGAGGTATTACCCAATGACCCTATACCCGTAGCTCCATCATCACGCCTCATCATGTAGCCTCTCTCACCAAATTACCACATTTATCCACACCTCCACTACTCATCAAGTAGCCTCCTTAGCTTCTCAAAGGAATATATCGCACCGCACTCAAATCGATGACCCAAACCCATCTCTCTTCATCTCTCGTCCCACATCGATGATATACGTGTACATCGTGTTATGATTTATGGGGTGCAAACATTAATATCATCTCCTCCCATGCATTCACTCAAATGCGCATACCTTCAATTGTATGCATAAACATCCTTGTCATTGTTGCGTTCATTTAATGATGCTATCACCTCTACACTAGGCACCATTATCCTCCACACTCACGTAGGCCCATGTACTATTCTAGAATTATTTTACATCTTGGAGGGGAATTTCAATATAACCTCATTACTTGGAAGACCCCGGATTCATGTCATAGGTTGTGTTCCTTCCACTTTGCATCATTGTGTAAAGTTTTTGCATGAAGGACACTTATAATATTCCAGCTTGATCCATCACCTTTTAAAACATATAGCATGCTTTACCGAACCAAGGACGTGCTCATCCCCATCAAAGCATCTACCTCTATGACCACTACCGCTTCACCTACACCTTCGCTTACCAAAGTGCGGTCACTACCTTAATTGCACATGCCTCCTCTATTCCTACCACTTCATGCCACAACCTCCATGGCCAAACCATCAACCTCCCAACCGTTAGCTCCACCTCCGCATTGACCTTCGACACATTATGTATTACAAACTACTGCACACCCACCCACCGATCCTCGTAAGGTATTTTTCAATGCCTCACTCACGAGGGGAGTATTGCCTATCTGATAGTGTCAACACATTCCTTACTCCACAAGAGTACATGAAGTCTTCACCAACACCTCGTTTATGATCACCGCATAGGAGAATTCCTCCTTTATGGTCCTCCTCACCTTCGTACCAGTCTCACCTATGGGGGACTTGATACTACTACTTACACACCCAAACCACCGTCACAAACCCGCCCATTTTTTGCTGAATTCCAGTCACTCACCAATCGTCATTTCGCCCACACCTTCCTACACCAATGTGTGTGGAAGGGTTTTGGTTTTGGATTTTATGAGAAATACCACCATATTGTTATTCCATGTACTACCCACAAAAATAATGACCGTAGTGGTATCAGCTTTGTTGAACCACCTACCAAGCAGGCCCGCATTGAACTCATCGAGGAAATTAGCCCTTCTCCACCTTCATCACCACCTTTGTCGATGGAGTCAATGGATCCAGAATCCATCCCTCCTAATTTTTTTTTTCATAAACACCATTTCCTTGGGGCCTCTAACTTATCAAAGTGAGGGGTGAGGATCCTTCCTCTCTTCCCTTCATGTATCTGAAAATGACCGATGACGATACACCTTTAATTAACGTTGTTTAATGTCAAGATGATGAATCTATACTCACCTACCTTGGTGTAGAAGACTCATATATTCATCATTCGTTACCCTCTAAGACATAAACCATGTTAAATGAATCGACTATCGAGATCAACATTCATACTCAAGATGACCCGCACATCCTAAAGATCAATCAATCTTTATATACTTTGCTAAACAAGAAGCCATCACCTCTTTTCTCAAAAACATAACCACACTTTCACTTGGTCTTACGCAGACATGCCTAGTAGATTGACCCGTATGATAGTGGTCCACAATATCGTAACCATTCCTGAGGCTAAGCCCGTAAAACAAAAGCTAAGTAAAATGTACCCTCGCATTGCCCTTCTTGTCAAAAGAATAACTTTAGCACCTTCTTTTTCTATTTCCTTCATATTACCCATTGATTATCCTCATTGGATTTCTAACATTGTCCGTGTCACTAAGGTGACAGGGGGACTCCACATTTGCACAAATTTTTGTGACCTCAACCTAGCCTACCCAAAGATGAATTCCTCTACCGGTATAGACCCTTAACTGGTTGACCTTACCTCTCAGTCACGAGATGCTATCAATCATGGATGGATTCTTAGGTTATAACCAAATATTACTTGCCCTAGAGGATCAACACAAAACCACATTCATTACCCCTTGGGGACCTTCTCGCTATCGATTCATGCCTTTTGGCTTAAAAATGCTAGTGCCACATATCGGTGAGCTATGACTTATATATTCCATGAAATCATGCATCGTATATTGGAAGATTACGTGATTATCTACTAGCCAAATCTAAAGCGCGACTCCGAGCACCTCAAGTCATCCTCAAAACCATATTTGACCGCCTCATTAAATATTGTATTCACCTTCACCCAAGAAGTGTGTCTTTGTGGTCCTCTCTCGAAAAAAATCTTGGGATTTATCATTTCCCTACGTGGTATAGAAGTTGACCTCGCTTAAAGTCAAGGCCATTCTCAAAATGCCTCCTCCCACTAACCTTAGGAAACTCCATAGCTTTGCAAGGTAAGTTGCGACTATTTGTTGTTTCATTTCACAATTATCTCGATCGGTGTCAAACATTTCATCACCTTCTCAAGAAGGATATCTCCTTTAAATGGAATGATGATTTCCATAAATATTTTGAGGTCTTAAAAATACCTTCTTCAACCTCCCGTACTCATTCCACCTAAAAAGATCAACCTTTCTACCTATACATCTCAGCTATTGATCACTCTTTGGGGCCATGCTCACTCATCGTGATGAACAACATAGGGAGTAGGCGGTTTATTACATAATTCGTACTCTTTTGACTATGAAACCTAATACACCCATCCTAAAAAAAATTCTTAGCCTTAGTTTTCATCGCCACAAAACTCCGTCATTATCTACTCAACCACAAAACCTATGTTGTGACCAACACCGACCCTTACACTTCATGTATGCCAAACCTTACCAAAATCAACGTGTCGCATGTTGGCTTATACTTCTAGCCGACCTCAACCTCGAATTCATTCCTCAAAATTCCATCAAGGGCCAAGCTATCACCGAATAATTCACCGACGCACCTATTTATAGGATCAACCTCTAATTTTGACTTTCCTCGTGATTCAATTGCTACTTACTATCCCCTGACAAAACCCACTTACCAAATGACACTCTTCTTTGATGGTTTCAAGTGTCGTGCGTGGGTGTGTGGCTGGTGTTATCCTCATTCCTCTTGATGGTGAACCCATGCCTTTGTCTTTAAAACTCAATTTTGATTATACAAACAATATTTCTAAATATGAAGTGCTTTCATATTAGGTCTCCAAGCCGCCTACGCCCGGATGTAAAATCAATCAACATTTTTGTGATTCTCAATTGGTCATAAACCAAGTCAATGGTATATACTAATGTCATAATGAGATACTACAAAAGTATAAACATCATGTAGACATACTTTTAACCACCTTTGGCCGGGTTACACCTTCAAACCATCCCCTGTTCAACCAAAAATTGCAGATACCATGGCCTTCTTGGCTTCTCAAAACCCGCTTCGCCCGATTCTAAAATATTTTTCACCATCAATGAATGACTCCAGTCACCCTCTTATTTATCCCACGATGTTTACTCCATCGAACCATCACCTCGGACCCAAGCAACCTTTGTATAAACAATACTCCGACTATCTTTCTCTCTCATATTACCTCCGATCTCACCCGTAATGGACAATGTGCCTTCCTTAAAAAGGTATCTCGTTACGCCATCATGGTGGGCATCCTCTACAAGTGTAGTTTTGATGGTATTCTCTTATTATGCCTCACGAGTTATAAAATTCCTTATACAATTAAGGAAGTTCATGATGGCATATGTGGAGGTCACTTGGGCATTGTTATTGCTAAGCATATTCTTCTTTGCCTAGGCTATTACTAAACATACCCTAAACCATGATTATTGTGACTATGTCAAGCATTATGTAAAATTCCAGCAACATGCCAACCTTCATCATACACCCGGTCCACACCTTACAGGTCACCCATGACCTTTGGCCTTTTCTCAATGGGGTTTGGATCTTGTCAGAGAGATCAATCCCCATTCTTCCCAACGACATCAATGGATCATCACCGCTATCAAATACTACACAAAGTGGGTTGAAGTCATGCCTCTCATATCCACAAAAGCCGAGAAAATATATGATTTCATCAATCATCACATCATTTTTCACTTTGGTGTTCCTAATCACATCATCACTCGATAACAATGAAACAATTCAAAAATAAAACATTGCAAAAACTTTGTGAGGGGCCTTCGGCATTCAGCTAAGTTTCTCATCACCTTATTACCCACGGACTAATGGCCAATCTGAATCCACTAACAAAACCTTTAAAAAATTCTCATGAAATTGGTTGACGATCTTTGGGAAGGATTGGCATATGCACATTCCTTTTGCCCTATGGGCATATAACACTAGTATCCGTATTCCACCGCTTTGCCACACCTTTTCTCTAGTCTACGTGCATGCAGAGGATGTTCTACCTCTCGTAGTCTAGATTCCCTCACTCAGTATTTCTCTCCATGATATGCTCACCGATGAAAAATTTCATCGTGGACCATTTAGCACAACTTTAGTTATTAGACGACGTCGCGTCTTAACGCTCTTGAATAGCTTCAAGTTTACCAAAACATATCAAACATGCCTATGATAAATGCATCCATGAATAAACCATCCAAGTTGGTGACCTCATTACGAAAGAAAATCGAAATGCAACTAAAGCAGAAATAATTAAATGAGGAAAATTTTCTCCTAATTGGCTTGACCATACATTGTGACACATACTTATGGACCAAAGCTTATCGCTTATCTTCACTCGATGGTAAACCCGAACTTGAGCCCTTAATGCATTGCATCTTAGACCATTCTACTATTGAATTTTAATCCTACCTCACCTTTTACCTCTTTCCATGCTCATCCCTTGAGCGCTATCCACTTCCTACACCATCCCCCAATGATTAAACAAGAATCATGTGCGTACACATCACTTGTTATCTTCTCTTTAATATGTGTACCACGGTGCTGCACATGGCATGATTCTCATGGATACTTTTCATATACCTTGAGATGAGTTCCCATGGTTGTTTCACCCTACTTTCTCGAACAATAATCCTATTCTTCACCTTGATCTTTTTCATGACTTCAAAGCCCTCACATGGGATCCAACTCCTTGAGTCAAAATTCTACTAAAAAGATAACTCCCTCAAAATGACATCTTCCTCTCTACAATAATCGCTATAAATAGATCCTGCTCCTCAAAGGAAAATTATGTAAATCTATTTCAAAAATAAGAGGAAGAAGAAGCGAGAGAATCTGAAGCTTCCCGCATCGATCAACTTCACGAAGACCTCAAGGATTTAATTTCCTCATCCCATATAGACTTCCCACATCGATCAGTCTATCTCAAATACAAGTCAACATAGAAAGCCTTTTAGTCATGGACTTACCCATTGTAACCTCATATCTTTTCCCGTGAGAGCATGCTACCTCATACCATATAAAACTTAACCACCTTTCACCCCTCTCACCATTCGCACTCCCATTTCCTACCGCCTCAAGGGACCTCTTAGAAACCATGACATTTGGTGATCATGTGACTACTTTTCACCCTTAGAACAATCAATCATGCAATTTCTTTAGGGTCTTATGTTCATCACCTCCTCCAAGGTATGACCTACTCGGTATGATCCTAACCAATCAGGTGGCTTTCTTTCCTCCTCGTATCTTTTAACCTTCTTTATTACGTATTGAGTAACTTATACAGGACTTGGTCCTCGACGCTTACCTTTGGGTAATCTTCTTCTTCTACCATAATCAAATTCACCTATATCAAGTTACCCACAACTCACCCACACCTAATAGACCTAAACTCAAATCATGCCTATGACCTACCATCTCATTCTCATACCTCCTCATATTCTTCCCTAGCTTATGGGAGAACTACATCACCTGAGGTCCCTTTTCGCGGGACTATATAGGCAACACTCTGAGGGTATGGGGCCCTTGGAGGTTAGCTCGGACACTCTCTACCCTAACAAATTCATCTTTCATTTTCCTAAATCACATTCTACCCTACTTCATTTTCTTTTTATATCAAAAATTGGAAATCAAACCAAACAAATGACAATTGCTTCACATTTATGTCACCGTCAAAACATACATTTATTTTGATTACCATTTCTTTACCAACATCATGCAAGTATTATAAAACATCTTACAAATGACCCATATCATCATTCATTGCAAATATTAATGAATTACAACCAAAACCTAACTCAATCCATGCCTAAAATCACTCAATCCATGCCTAGACCATCACCTAACTTGATCCACTGCCTATCACCCGACTCCACCATGCCTAAAACCTAACTCATGATCCATGCCTAAAACCTAACTCTATCCATGCCTAAATTAGAACATGACTCAATCCATGCTAACACACCTATCACTCATCCATATATGTATAAACAATCACGCCTCTATCAACATCAAAGCATCATCATCAAATCATCAAATCATCCATCTCATCATATAAATCTGGATGTCCATACAATATACATGAATATAAAATAAAGTGTATCTCTCCAAAACTCTCATATACAGCCTCACCATCTTTGGCACGTAGGCCGGTATATGATCAAAAATACAAAACTCTTATACATCCTCACTCTCTTCGGCACGTAGGCTAGTATATATCAAAAATCAAAACTACATCAAAATCGAGGGCCATATATTAGACATCATCGCATGGCAGACATCCTCCATATCTATCTTGCCTGTCCCCTCTGCCTCCTCGGCCTGCAGTCGGTGACTCTTAACATCTCCCTACCCATCGTAGGTGGTGGCTAGTCCAATCTTTGGTAAATCAACTGAATCGGCCTCTCCGTGAATTGGTGGCCTCACCCTGACCATGTCTTGGGGCTCGATGGCCCCCTGTGCTCTCCATGCTATGGGTGCATGATTTGGTCCTCTCGTTAGAGGCCTACCGTGCCTCGTGCACTCGGCATATAGAATATACAATATATCCCTACCACCGTCAGTTGGTCCTAATAATATCGGGCCTCATCTCTTGCCTCCCGCAACCTGGATATAGGTACTATCTATGGTGGCCCCATTGGCCTTTGACCACATGCTGTCCACCCCTACCTATGAGAATCGGGACCTTGTCTCGCTTGTGGTGGTGTCATCATCTCGCTGCCCTTGTGCCTATATTTGGGCTGTAAATCCCTAATTTGTGCCTGTTGTGGCCAAACTAGCCATGCAACCACTGTCACCTTTTCCTATGGGTGGTCACCCAACCATCATCACCATCTCCATCTCCATCCCCACCTCTAGGCCATCTGGGCCTCAAGACTAGCCACTGTGCATGTAACTTGGCCACCTCCACCTCTAAACTAGCTAACCGTCCCCTGCCATACCCAACTAGGTAATCAGGTCACCACCTACCCCTTTAGGGTGTCTCTCTGGATTGTGATAGTGGCTAAATCCAGGATGCCCTGCACTGGGTGGTACTATTTGTAAATGACCCGCCCACCACTATCTAGATACTGTCTGTCACTTCAACATCATCATCTTCTAGTCTACCACCTCCTCTGTCTTGTGGGAATTATCGGCTATAGTAGAGGTAATGGCCACTCCATGTCATCTTTCTGTCTTTGCGTGGAGGGTGGAGGTATGTCTGTATGCGATCAAACTATCATCTAACCCTGTCAACTAGGATCATCTCGTGCTCCCGACATGGTGCCCCTCTATCCATCTTAGTAGTCTGAAGGCCATCTAGCTCATCATGCATCCACTGTATGAGGGATAACCCACATACGGTCTCCATATGATGTCCACTCCAGATAAGCCCTCCAATAGTTGCATGTAGTATGCTACATCATGTGTAGCCATGTCTGATCACCACTCTCCAATCACGGGTACCCATCACCTATACCCCACCCATACCAATCTCAATGGAAATGCATCTGCTCAGGATCATACCCACTAGGTGAACACAAACTATGTACTCATAGGCCCAGTAGTGTAGTAAAAGGTGTAACACATGCTTGAACCTACATGAGATGACCATACGCCCATAACTCTCTATATAACTACACCAGGAATGTTGGCGCTAGGAAAAACAAGTCTGATCCATCACCATGTCATGTAGTACCCCCATCAAGGAGTGGGGAAACCTCCCACCCTCTACATCTGGTAGTGTGAAACAACACACTACCTCCATCAATAAAATAACTAGCCTCATCTCCTCTAGACGGGCTAGGTACATCCCCCATAACTCAAGCTAGCACTATGGAACATCATGTTTTCTAGTCCCTCCCCAAACAACTCACATCGAAGATCAACTCCTTTGAAGCCTTGAAGGATATTGAGTACACCTTCATCCCAGTATTAGTAACCGTAGTAGGATCTAAACACGTCCTCCAGGGTGACTATCATCTCACCCATCGGTAGGTGCTACATGTTGGTCACTGAATCCCATCTATCGATGAGAGAAACCATCAAACTCGCTGGGACTACATGCCGATAGTGTCGGACCCCAATCAGGCCCACCTCCTCCACATGTTGCCACTCCTCATCTGTCACTATGCCTTGCACTCTCAAGAGTAGGGGTGGCACCCTGTCTCTCATCTGCAGTTGATCTCTCCCATGCATCCAATACAAACATCAAATTAATCTACCTTCATCATACCCATACTCACCCACGACACCTCACCTATACCCACTGTCTCACCTCTTTCTATCTTCCCAACCTACCTTCCTATCACATTTTCTATCTTTGCCCCCACCCTCACCCACTATCATTTCCCCATGCCCATTTTACCCACTACCTACACTAGGTTTTTCACCAACACACCCTATTCTACCCTTCCCTATCTCACCCACTCGACCTAAGGCCCTTTCACCCCTTGTTCTCCAAAACCCGACCGGTTTTGGTTATCTCTAACCGACCCCAGTCACCCCTAAACCGGCATCGGTCACCTATTTCATGACTGATACCAGTTTGACACTACCAACGTCGGCTAACCCCGATCGATGCCGATCAAGCTCGCGGTGAATATCCGCGACCCCCAAACCCTCCCCTCTCAAAAACCTCCCTCTCCTACCTCTTCTACCCACCCATTCTCACCTACACTTCCCCTCAACCTCATCCCATCCCCTATTCACCCACTTACCTCTCTCCCCACTCCTATTCTACCCAATTCACCCTCCCACATTTCAAATATCATTTCCCCCCCAAAACAAAAACCCAATTTTTCCCCACCCAACCTATCACCTAATCTATCTCACAAAACATAGAAAGGGTTTGATGTTTACCTCATCATACTTTCATCACCGTGGTGGCATGTCAGTCGTTGCACCGGTGGCCCACCCGATCCCTCTCGGCCTCTGCCATCACCAATCTATCACCTCACCTCCAACCAATAAACTCAACCAACTGATCTCGTGGACCCACCTCTCAACTACCAATCACCCGTCGTTTGACTCACCAACTCCACTTTCTATTCCATCCAAAAACTTTCCCACCTTCTCTCTCTCTCGTGTCATTTTCCTCTATTTCACAGACAAATGATTCCAAAAACGTGGAATTTTTCATTTTTATAACATCCCCGACCTAACCAATGTGGTTTTACCTTCACCGGCATCGGTCATGTGCCCTACCTTACCATGATTGGTTACCCTATACTGGCATCGGTTACCCTTGACCAGCATCAGTCACTCTCTCTTCCACATTGCCTAAATTTCACCCTATTAATCTTCCCATCACTCTTTTTTCCCTCACCCAATGCTTACCCTGACCATTCACCTCACCCTCCTAACCTCATCATTTACTACCTAACCTCATCCTCATTTGGGGACTTGTTATTTTACCCATACCTCAGCCCTACCCGTGCCATGACCTAGATACTTGGACCTAGAACATCGCCAGATGACCCTTTCACCTCATGTGTTTGTTATACCTTACAGCATCATGTTACCTATGTTGATTGACCTAATCACCTTACCTTGCCTCTTTCCATGACCGTTTATCTTGACCCAACCCTCGGTGTACCAGAACATACCTAAATGTTCCTGCACCTAACTTGCATCATGTTTCTTGACCATATCCTATACCTTAGATACCGAGAATCACCTCAACCTTGTTTGGATAAACCTATCGACCTTAGACAATGTAGAGTTTTCCTTCTCTTTAACTTGGTACCGTGTTGTAGTTTATACATGTGCATGCATTTGATTGTTACTACCTTTGACCCTAACCCATTACCTAGATTACTTGAGTAGACCTTTTTCCTTTTTCCCCGTTACCCACCTTCCTCTTCATCACATTCACCTTTTATCAAACCACTCACCACTTCTACCTTCTACCTTGTCAGTTCCTAGTTTGAGGGGGATCACCTTCACCCACACATGGGGAAACCACATCTTATTTTTGTCAGCGTACGCATAAATACAAGATACATGACAAAAAGGGCAAAATGTAGACACTAAAATTAGGTCATACTCCCTTGGTCCCCACAAATAAACACCTTGAACACATTCACCTAACCATGGCCCCTTTCATCCCCACTATAATATTAATTTAATTTAATTAATGCATTATCCTCACCATATTTATTATTTAAATATCCTAATTGGGATAATGCCCACATATCCACCTCACCTAGACACCTCATCTAGCCACCTCACCCTAAGACCTATTCTTATTAAGTTTCTATAACTAACTAAGACCTACCCAAACCCTAAAAATCAATTCCTACATTCCCTCTAACCACATTCCCACCCATTAAAAGGAATCTTCCATGCTAATCCATGGAGAAAAACGAAACGAGATCCCAAAAAATCAAGGGGATCTGCCTAGTTTAGTAAACCTAGGAAATCCCACCCTAACCGATGTCGGTTACCCTTAACTACCGCTGGTTAAGCTGGAACCACCGTCGGTTACCATTTAATCCCAAAAACAACCTTATTTCAAGGTTGGCACATTTTTGAGAGGGAGACATCTTCTGATAATAAGTGAAAAAACAGAGCTACATGCAAGTAGAACCAACATCCATACAAGCATCAGAACATCCATAGCTAGCACTTGAAGCAACCATGAAGCCATTTGTCTTCATGGGAGCATCTGGGAAGCACCAGACACTACATCAAGTTCATTCCATTTGATCACCCACCATTACCAACTAGGCATCAAGCTCATACAAATAGTAAGTTCTTGTTAACCAACACCTATTCATTTATCATTTGGTAGATCCTTTTACATCTGTTATTAGTTTCTACTTTCATTTCTATTCCCCCATCATTTACCTCCATGCAAACTTGACCATATTTTTATCCACACCCTTGCATTTCCCATACCTGGATCTTAATCATTCTTGTGCATATCTAGGACCCACATAAACCTTTCCATTGCCCTTTCTCTTCATCTAGCCTCAAATCTATCACCTAGCCAAGTTTTTATTGAGTTTCTTGTACCCTAACCATACCAATGCTGGTTACCCACACCATCGCCGGTTAGCCTAAACCAACACCGGTCATACCAAATCAACGTCGGTCTTTATTTATTTTACTAGAAACCTAGATCAGAGCCTAAAACCTCCACCAAATACCTAAACTACCCGAACCTCACCACTGAAAAGTAACAATATCCTGTCGGTGACCTTGACCTTCAGATTCAATCATATCCTAGCTTGTTGTGAATGAATTTTCTTATTGTAGATGAATGAGATACCTAAATCATTTTAACTACAGTAGGATTTCCTTTATTTCTCACATTAATTTTCTTTAAATAGTGGATTGATAACCATCTAGGAAGTATCACACTTCCCATCTAGCACACACTAGGAAGTCCACTCTGCATATATTGTTTAACTTTTATTTGGTGGTCTTGTGTTCCATTTCAGGTAGTTCCTCCAAGCAAAAAGGAAGCTCTCATGATCAGCTGTGGATTCAGAATTCATACGCGTGCAACAACCTACAACCAACATTTCAACAGGTATTCCTCCTAGCCCATTACCCTTATTTGTTTCATCAACATTCAAAGAAACGATCTAGAATCAAGTGAAACACTAAGGGTAGAGGTGAAGAACCTGAAGCCCCTAAAAGACCTTGCAGGTTGGACGGTTCCAAAGGTGAAGAAATGTGTAGGATCATGACAGATCGTATTTGTGACATCATCTTGTGGTAGGTAGGAAAAGTAGGATAATGTGGTAAAATGGTGATATGGTGAAAGGTTGGAAACATGAAGTGAAATAACGCACATTTTGTATAAGATGGTCAATAACCCAGATAGGTGAGTCCATGGAAAAAGGGTTTGTTATATTTTGGTAATAGAATGATCAATGTGGGAAGTCTATGTGGGATGATTAGATAATCTCCTTGAGGTCTTCATGAAGCTTCAGAATAGGTCTAGCCTTTTTTGTTTTGACTAGTTAGAGTATGGCTAGTGTAGTATAGTTGTCCTTTGAGGGAGTAGTCTATTTATGACGACTAGATACAAATGGTATATGTCCTTTTGAGGGATTCACCTTTGTGTTTGTAATTTTGACTCAAGCACGGTGATCCCATTTTTTATAGGTGAATTTTCTTGTACTAATTAAGCCATTGAAAAGGCTATGGAGGAATACAAACAACGTAGTTCAAAAGGTGGAGTGGGGGTGGAGGTAAAGGTAGATTGTGTGAGGTATGCAGGGAATGGTATATGACCATGGGATTTCATCCTCGAGGGGATGAAAAGTATCCATGAGAATCATGCCATGAGTAGAGTCATGGTGTAGACACTAAAATTAGGTCACACTCCCATTTGGTTCCTCGACAAATAAACACCCTTCATCACATTCACCTAGCCATGGCCCCCTTTACCTCACTAATATTAATTTAATTAAATTAATTCATTATCCTCACTATATTTATTATTTTAATATTTTAACTTTAAATCTAATCCACACATACACCTCACCTAGACACCTCATCAAGCCAACTCACCCTAAGACCTATTCTTAGTAAGTTGCCATAACAAACTAAGACTTACCAAAAAACTAAAAATCAATGCCTACATTCTCTCTAACCACATTCCCGCATGCTTACAAGAAGTTCTCAGTCTAATCCATGGGATAATGACATGAGATCCAAGAAAATCAAGAGGATCTCCCTAGTTTAGTATACCTAGGAAATCCCACCTTGATCGACTTCAGTTACCCCTAACCGTCGCTTGATTAAGTGAAACCATCGCTCGCTTACCCTTTTAGCCCCCAAAACAACTTTATTTTGAAGGTTCGCAAAGATTGAAGGAAGTTGGCAAACATTAGCACATACCATAGAGATATCGCATCTTCTGAGAGAAAATTCTAGCGAGAACACGCATGCAAGAAAGGAGATCAAGCATCTTCTCCTACATAGCCATCCCAACAAGAATCGATTTGACCAAGCAAAGAGGAATGCACATGTAGCCCATGTAGAATCTCTCCTATGATTGGTGATCACCTGCATCCTTCAACCTCTCACGAGCACCTCCATCCCTCACTCACAGGCGTACAGGACTAGAATCCAAGTAAGTATAACATCATACTTATCTAGTTCATTTCATTTCATCATTATATTATCACCTATTGTTCATCTAGCCACCCATTGACCTCCTCCAACATTAACCCCTCCATATACCCATTAAAACCTTGCCAAATCCTACCCAAATCACCCAATACCTCATCCCGACCAACCAAAGTCCTTTGCGATCACAAAGGATACCGTAGCTCATTCTCGTGGCATTCGAGTTTTCCACAAGAACTGCACCGATTACACCTAACCACCATAAGTCACCCTTGGTAGTATCGGTCTCTATATTTTCCAATACAACCCGAAATGCAGTGACCTATTCACCTAATTCCACATCACCCTTATTCACCTATGATCTACCCGAGACCTTTGTTCGGACCTCCAGAGACCTAGAACTGTTGTTTGACCTTTGGATCCTATTCGACCTAGTCTCATTAGATTAGATCTATCTTATTGTGTTTTAAGTGAGATACCTAAATCATTTTGAATTACAATAGGATTTACTTTATTTACCGCATTAATTTTTTTAAAACGGTGATGATAGCCTTCTAGGAAGTATCACACTTCCCGGATCTAGCATACGCTAGGAAGTTCACTTTGCACATATTGTTTAACTCCTTCTGGTGGTCTTTCTTTTCATTACAGGTAGTTCCTCCTAGCCAAAAGGAATCTCTCACGATTAGTGTGATTTGGAAGTCATACACGCGTAATAACCCATCAACCAATGTTAAAATACTTATTCCTCCTACGCCTTACCCTATCTGCTTTCGTCAATACTTCAAAGAAACATCTAAGAATCAGGTGAAACATTTTGGCACACCAGTAGGGACCCATCTAGAGATCCTTGCATTTTATTCATTCCTAGGAAGTTGTGTGTTTGTTTCCCTTCTAAAGAGCATACACATTCATTTCCTTCCTTGGTAACCTACCTTTTCTTTCAATTTTCTCTAAAGGAAACTTTTCTTTTGGTGTAATTAAAAAAACCATTTCTTCACATTTTCGCATTGTAGTGAAATAACATCCCTCTTCCTCTTCATCTTTTTGTGTCATCCAACTTCACACTTTGATTTGGGCTTAAAAATAAGTGCATTGAATTCTGATTTATCGCATTAGCTCACATTAATTGAGGGCAACCTATACGCTGGAAGTCATGACCAGCTTATGGTTGACAAATGAACCGTAGAAATCACATCTCTCTCTCTCGAGTCTTGCCAAATTGTACAAATTCAAAATGAACACATATTCTTTAACAACATCTTTCTGGGAATGCACAATGATCGCACTGATCGAGGATTGACAAGTACTCCCAATCTCGCTGCTGCTCACTCGAGTCATACTTCGAGAAAAAGCCCGCCCCCATCATAACATACCTAAAACCTCACCTTTTAGATCTCCTTCTTCATAGGAAGCCATACTCACCAAAAAAATTATTTTACGGTTCATGTGTCGGTCATTAAATAGCATAAGCTAAACAAACATAATAGAAAAGGCACTCCTAGGATCATATTTTTCTTAGTGTTTCTCCTTGGCTTGCATTTTGAGGTGAGAGATCACATTCTTCATTCTTTTCTTATTCATCCTCACACGCTCCTCATCATAGCTGGTGTATTCAAGCTTCACCTGTGTGTTCCTGGACCATATTCTCATCATTCTCAGGATTTTGGGTCTAGTTCCACATCAGATTTTAATTCACAACCACCATTATTTCATCATTGTTTCAATTTCACAAAGTGCCGGTGTCATTCTAGCGACCATCGTCGGTTCCAAGTCCTTTTGTTAACATACCCAAAAGGACATTTTATTCATCTTATTCCACTTTTCACAGTCCCTGTCACTTCCATCCTTCCTATTGACGTTGTAAAACTCATCAAATTTGGCATACTTGTCGATTTGACCTTATACCTAGTTTTTTTACCTCTTGTTCATTTTCTACGTGATCGGCGGTGGTTACCCCTCACTAATGAGCGATTACACACTCCGACCGACATCGGTTTGCCTAACCAACATCGGTTAGCTTGTTTCACTTTCCAACCAACATTCGATACCTACTTTTTACCACTGTTTCACATGTTCTGCTATTTTTTGTTTCATTTACAGAAAAGTGGCCCAACTTTGATCAGTGCCTTTTCACATGGAGTTGACCCAAAGACAAGCAAGTGCACTCGTAGTCCATGCCGAGTTCTAACCACTCCCACCTATTCCTTCACCACCTTCTATTTTATCACCATTCATGGATCCCATCCAACCTTTCACTATCACTAGGAGATGAGGAGTTCGCACTCCTTGACCAAAACCTTGTCACCTTGAAGTTTTACCTTTCCCACTCATCCACTCGAGATGCCTCATGTCAGTTCATAGACAACATGCCCATATCTATCCCCCTACTCTTGCTCCCACTCCTACATCAGCCCCACTTGGCTCTGTGCTACCCGCATCTACCTTACCCCCAGTTGTTTCGCAGCTAGGTCCTATACCCACTATGACTGCGCATCTGCCACCTCCGTTGCACCCGCCACATCCACCATACCCTCAAAAACTACCCAAAACACAACCTCATCTACCCCTAATGTCTCACACATACCCATAGCTACACTACCACCTCCGGTGTCAGTGACCCCTACCCCTTTTCAAAACATGGTCCTTTCCATTCCACAATCATTAGCCCCCATTGCCACTAGGGTTACCAAGAGCCTTGCACCTCCATATGCATAATATCAGCCACCTCTGTTTCATCCATTATTCACTCCGGGTATGTACCCCTGTTGCACTAACTTCTTCTCAATCAACCTACATGGCAGCACCATATACTAGAGTGCCACCCCATTATATGTCAAAACCAACCCTCTCACGCTACTGAGGCACCCAATCATCACAACCTACCAATGACCTAATCAAATTGATGTCGGACACAATGCAAACATTAGAAGCATTGTTTTCTAGCTCCCACAACACTCTCACCTATGACAATATTTACAACGATCCCATCCACCCATCTATTCCTATCCGCCCATACCCTGTGCATTGGGAAATTTCTAAATTCAATCATTTCAATAGCAAAAAGAAGACCCGTAGTGAGAATTTTTGGTCATTTAAACATGGGTGTTATCTAATTTCTCACGATGGTGCTTTGCTCTTGAGAACCTTTCCCATGTCTCCGATTGGGCCTACATTAGGGTTGGTATAGTGGGTAACCTAGACACTCTATATTCTCATTCGATCAGGTAGCCCAAGCCTTCTTGGATCATTTCTCTATCAATATCTTCAAGAAGGTTACTATGACTGACCTATACTCTACATGTCGGTATGAGGACTAATCTTTCACATATTTTATCACTTTCACCGTGGCGTAGCTTGATCAACCAACTCACCTTTCAACTACGACAAAAACGAACTCATCAAGCTCTTAACACGGGCTTGTGCTTTGAGACATCTTACTAACCTTGAAGGTCCAAACCTTCTGAACATTCGATGAAGCATTCACTATGGCATGAAAGTTAGAGATTCGGGCCATCGAAGAGAAGAAAATCTAATTACGTAATAAGAATTCGGCATTCAAGTCAAATGATACCTATTCTTCTTCCAAACCACAAAAAAATTATTCAAAGGCTAAGGGCACCACTAATGTAGTGGTACTCAAGGCCGGCCTAGCTCATCTGTTAAATCAGGCTACCCCCTCATCTAATCTCTCGCCCATCCAGACTTTTCAATTTAGACAAAAGTAGCAAAAATACACCCCAATTAGGGAGCCTTACTCTTTTGTCTTGAAAAACTTATCAAATCCAGAGCCATCACTCTTCCACCCATAAAACCACACCTTTGGTTTTGACCCTTCTCACCCCATACCTACATGGTATAAAGAACACAACTTCGTAACTATCATCTAGTAAAGGGTCATAGTGACGAAAATTGCATCACTTTCAAAAATATTGTCCAAGAAATGCTTGAGAAAGGTGAGTTAACCGTGGATAATCCTAACGCACCTACCAACCAAAACCTACACATCTTTAAGAAACCATTTCCCAACCACGCTCCTTCATTTGACCAAACCGGTGAGACCTCAACTCATGATACCCATACCCATGAGGTCCACGCTATCTTTAATGATGTACCTATTGCCTCCCAATTACCTCACATTCCTTCCATAGAGGAAATACTATCCCAAAATCCTCCTTCCATGTTGGAACCCACCGTATCTACTCCTCCACCCACAAAGGAACCCCTTTTATCTTCTTCATCACCTATGGAAGACTCTTTCGCTAACATTGAAACCATTTCACCTTTGGCTTCTCCACTTAGAGAACCAAAACCCACAGTACCTCCTCTACCCACAGAGGAGCACCCATTACCTCCTCCACCCACAGAGGAGCACCTATTCATTCCTCCACCTACGAGAGAATCACCCATCACCTTCTCCACCTATCATGACCCAGTTGAGATACCTTTACCTCTTGGTGAGCATTCTCCATCAGCTACCCAAAATCTTGCAAACCTACTTTCAGCTCTCTTACCCACAAGCTAAAGCTAGCCAATTTCTGGTCTCTATGACACATTTTACGAGAATTACCATTAGGCCATCATCAACTCCACCTATAGACGTGTCATTCTCATGTTTGGCCGATCATTTAGATTATGTGAATAGAACCTTATTATGGGGGTGTCTTCTACTTCTGGTCTTAACACACGATGCATATGTCACTTACTTGATACTTCCACTATCTACCCAAAATTATTCCAACCAATCAAATTGAATACAACCACATCTATCACAACTCCTTCCAAAACACCTATCATAGCTCAAACCACACCATTACCCATAACCCAATCTATATCTAAACCCAAACCCACACCTATGGCATCTTCATACACTAAACCTATTACCACTTTAGGGGTCACCACGACCGCACTGACCTTACTCATCCACCTATCAAACTAGATTTAGCTACATCCTCCAAAGTCAACACTACACCTACTCCAAAGTACCCAAACGCAGAATAACCAAACCCTTCGACCTCATACCCCAACCGCACCAATCACATCTTCACTGTCACCGTCTGTCTTAGGATCTCATCTTCCCAACGTGGTCAAGCAACCTCCACCCATCAATAAACCAAAAACACAACAACCCATTCCTTCCTCACAAACTTCTAACCTCCCCAGACACCCAACACAACTTACACCCACACACCTATAGCATCTTTACCACCCATACCTCCAATACCTCGGCTATTTCTTCACTACCCACTACACTTCAGGTTGTTGTCTCTCACACCCCAAGCATGACACGCGCGTCATCTACCTTCACAAGACCCTTGTTATCCCCTGGGTAACTTTTCCTCTTCCCCATCTACTTTTCCTTCTATACCTCGTACACCTATATCACCTTTACCCAAGAAGGTGCAACCCAAAAAAACTCCACTACCCCCACAAAACGGTAGTCGAACAACCACACACCCTCCTACTAGTTCATCCACCATACCCTACCTAAACAAATATGAATGGCACCCAAAACCACACCAGATCCAAACCTAGAGCTCGATCCACTCCTCCTCTTCCAAATACCATTCCTCAACAATCAATGACACCTATACCCAAACCCACATTCACTTCCCATTGTGATCCACTAGCGGGGTCCTATGCCAAAATTTTAACCAATCTCCTTGAGACTTACGTCATCACATTACCACCGCTCGAGACTTTATGACCCCCTCAAACCCAAGCCAAAATGGTTTGATAACAAAAAACGTTTGTGCCTACCATCATGTGTCAAGGCACAATGTGGAAAACTACAAGGCCTTGAAAACCGTCCTTATCTAGTTGTGTCCTTCAAGCCAACTTTGATGATGACAACCTTCTCGACAAGGATCTGCTTCACCGAAACCCATTCCCACTCAACAACCACAACCTCCACCCTCACAGCTCTCCTAGAACCACCCCCAAGATTTGAAATTAGCATGGTTCGCATCAGATAACTTGGCACATCATCACCTAAATGTCATTACGCTCACTTCACTTCACAAGGCTTTTCTCCTCTAGTAGGTTTTTGTCTATCGTGTCATTATACCACTCATCCTACACCATCTCCATTCCAACTCCTCGATCAACAAGATACATGTCACTACACATGCTCGAAGGATAAGGACAAAGAAAAGGAAATCCGACCCACTAATCAATCCTATACCCAACATACCATCTCGCACCCATACCTAAAATCACTATCCGAGGCCCCATGTAGCCCATTTCTAACGGCGTCACACATCGGACCATGCTTAAACAACTACACCGAGTCTCCCCTCAAAATGTCCTTATATGACCTCATCCAAACCTCGAATCCCATCATCAAGCTCTCGTGGAGGTTCTTTAATCTATTGAGGTTTTACCCAATGACCCTATAGCCATAACCTCCATTATCACACCCCATCATGTAGCCTCTCTCACCAAATTACCACTTTCATCTTCACCTCACCCTATTCACCAAGTAGCCTCCCTTAGCTTCTCGAGGAAGAGATCGCGCCACACCAAAACAATGACTGGACCCAACCCTCTTCATCTATGTCCACATCAATGACATATGGGTACGCTATGTGATGATTGATGGGGTGCTAGCATTAACATCATTTCATCCCATGCATTCACTCAAATGTGCATACCTGACAATTGCATGCATAAACATCCTATCATGTTGCATTCATTCAATGACGCTATCACCTCTACACTAGGCACTCGTCATCCTCCACATTCACGTGGGCCCCCGCACTATTCTAGAGTTATTATAAATCTCTGAGGGGAATTCCAATATAACATGTTGCTTGGTAGACCCTAGATTCGTGTCATGGGTTGTGTTCCTTCCACTTTGCATCATTGTGTAAAGTTTGAACACGGCGAGACACTTATACCATTTTAGTGACCCATCACCTTTTAAAATATGCAACATGTTGTAATGACCCAATGATGTGCTCATACCTATTAAGCCGTCTATGTCCACAACCACTACCGCTTCACCTACATCTTTACTTACCAAGATAACCGTTGCTTCAACCACACATGCCTCCTTCATTCCTCCTGCTACCACAACCTCCATAGCTGACCCATCACTTCCCAATCTAGAAATTATACCTCCACATTGACCTCGACACATCATCTATCCCATCTACCTACATCGAACCACCGATCCCTTAGAAGATGTTTTTCAATGCCTCACTGCGGGGAGTATCACCTATATAGTGTCAACACATTCCTTACTTTGCAAAAGAGTATGGAAGTCTTCACCAACACCCTCCTTATGATCACCGTATAGGAGAATTTCTTCTATATGGTCCTCCTCACCTTTGTACTAGTCTCACCTATAGAGGACTTGATACTACCACTTACACACCCGAACCACCGTCAAAAACTCATCCATTTTCCGCTAACTTCTAATCACTTACCAATTGTTGTTTTTACCACACCTTCCTACACCGATGTGCATGGAAGTGTTTTGGTTTTGGCTTTTACGAGTAGTGCTGCCATACCATTATTCCATGTACTACCTACAAACATAATGACCGTAGTTGTATCGGCTTTCCTAACCACCTACCAAACAAGCCCGCATTGAACTCATTAAGGACACTAGCCCTTCTCCACCTTCTTCACCCACTCCACCTTCATCACCAACCTTGCCGACGGAGTTGATGGATCCTAAATCTATCCCTCCTAAAAAAATTTCATAAACACCATTTCCTTGGGGCCTCTGACTTATCAACACGAGGCGAGACCCCTTCCACTCTTCCCTTCCCGTATCCTAGAATGATAGATGATGATACACCTTGATTAACGTCATTCACTATCGGGATGATGAATCTATACTCACCTACTTTGGTGTAGAAGACTCATATATTCATCGGTCGTTACCCTCTAAGATGTAAACCATGTTGAATGAATCGACTATTGATATCAACATTCATACTCAGATGACCCGCATCCTAAAGATCGATCACCATCTTTAGATCTTCTTTGAATAGAAACCATCACTTCTTTTCTTAGAGATCGTAACCACGCTTTCACTTGGTCTTACGCAAAAATGCCTAGTATTGAGGCCACCATAGTGGTCCATAATATTTTAACCATTCTTGATGCCAAACCCATCAAAAAAATCTAAGGAAAATGCACCTCGCATTGCTCTTCTTGTCAAAGAATAACTTCAATGCCTTATTTTGGTCTCATTCATATTACCCATTGATTATCCTCATTGGATTTCTAACATTGTCCCTATCACTAAGGTGATAGGGGACTCCACATTTGCATGGACTTCCATGACCTCAACCTAGCCTACCTAAAAGATGACTTTCCCTTACCTAGTATTGATCAACTGGTTGACCTTACCGCTAGTCACGAGATGTTATCACTCATGGATGGCTTCTTAGGTTATAACCAAATTTTTCTTGCCCTAGAAGATCAACACAAGACCTTGTTCATCACCCCTTGGGGACCTTCTGCTATCGAGTCATGCCTTTTGGCCTTAAAAATGTTGGTGCCACATATCAGCGGGCTATGACTTACATCTTCCATGACATCATGCATCACATATTAGAAGATTACGTGGATGATATCTTGGCCAAATCTAAATGCCACTCCGAGCACCTAATCATCCTCAAAACCATATTTGATCATCTCGATTAAATATTACATCCACCTTCACTAAGAAGTACATCTTTGCAGTTCTCTTAGGAAAGCTCTGGGCTTTATCATTTCCCTACGTGGTATAGAAGTTGACCCTGCTAAATTCAAGGCCATTCTCACAATGCCTTCACCTACTAACCTTTGACAACTCCGTAGTCCGCAAGGTAAGTTGAGTCTATTCACCGTTTCATTTCATAATTATCGGATCGGTGCAAATACCATTTCATCATCTAATTAAGAAGGATGTCTCCTCTAAATGGGATGATGACTGCCATAAAGCTTTTGAGGCTGTAAACAATACCTTCTCTAACCACCCGTACTCACTCCACCTAAATATTATCAACCTTTTTACCTATATATCTCCACTACCGATCATTCCTTTATATCCATGCTCGCTCATAGTGATGAACAACACAGGGAGCGTGTGGTTTATTACATAAGCCGTACTCTTTTAGACTATGAAACCCGATACAACCATCCTGAAAAACTTTTCTTAATCCTTATTTTTCATGGCCTCCAAACTCCATCATTACCTACTCAACCAAAAACCTATGTTGTGACCAACACTCCCCCTTACACTTTATGTACACCAAACCTTATCAAAATCAGCGTGTCACACGATGGCTTATGCTTTAGCTGATCTTGACCTCAAATTCATTCATCAAAATTCCATCAAGGGCCAAGTTATCACCAACCAACTGGTCGACGCCTTTATTTCCGTGGATCAACCCTCTAATTTTGACTTCCCGGATGAGTTAATTGTTACTGCTTTCACTGAATGAACCCCCTTACCAAATGACACTCTTCTTCAATGGTTCCAAGTGTTAGCGTGGGGGTGGGGCTGGTATTATCCTCATTCCCCTTAATGGTGAACCCGTGCTTTTATCTTTCAAATTATATTTTTAATGCACCAACAATATTATTGAATACGAAGCACTCATACTAGGTCTCCAAACCACCTACACCCTCGATGTCAAATCAATCAACATCTTTGGTGATTCTCAATTTGTCGTAAACCAAGTCAATGGTATGTACCAATGTCGTAACGAGATACTTCAAAAGTATAAATATCATGTAGATGTACTTTTGACCACCTTTGACCATTATACCCTTCAAACCATCCCGTTCAATCAACAAATTTTCAGATACCATGGCCTACTTAGCTTCCCAAATACCTGCTTCACATACCTATTCTAAAATATTCATCACCTGTACAATGACTCCAATCACCTCCTTATTTACCTCATGATGTTTGCTCCATCGTGTTACTCTGACCCGAGTGACCTTTGGTACAAAAAATAATCCGACTACCTTTCTCTCTCCATCTTACCTCATAATCTCACCCGTAGATCACACCACCAGCTCACTATTTCATTCCGTCTAGACACTTTTCTCTCTCTTCTCTCTTTTTTGTCATTTTCCCACTTAGCTCAATAACAAATGAATAACAAAAATGTAGATTTTTTTGTTTTTATAACAAACCCAACCTAACCGACATCGGTTACCCTTGACCGGCATTGGTCGTGTGCCTACCTTACCATGGTCGGTTGACCTATATCGACGTCGGCTATCCTTGATCGCCATCAGGTCACCCTATCTTGCACACAACCCACCATTTTACCCTATTACCCTACCCCTACCTCCTTTTTTTTTTACCATGCCTACCCTTTATTACTCTTCATTTTACCCCACTCTCACCTTTACCCAACCCATTTACCTCACCTTCCCAACCTCATCATTTACTACCTCCCTTTGTGCTCCTTTGGGGACTCATTATTTTACCCCTACCTTGGCCCTTACCCATGCCATGACCTAGATATTTGGACTGAACCATCGATTGTGACCGTTGACCTCATGTGTTTGCTTTATACCTTGGCCTTTATTACCTATGTTGTTGACCTAATGACCTTACCTAGCCTATTGTATCGTGACCATTTATCCTCGACCCTACCTTTGGTGTCTGGAACATACCTAAACATTCTTGCACCTAACCTACGTTATGTTTCCTAATCATATCATATACCATGGATACCGAATTACTTTGACCTTGTTTGGATAAGCCTATCGACCTTAGACAATGTAGAATTTGCTCGCTCTTCAACTCGGTAGCATCTTTGTAATTTATACATGTGCGTGCATTTGACTATTGCTACCTTTGACCCTAACCAATTACCTAGCTTACAGAGTAGACCTTTAACCCTTTTTCCCATGTGTCCACCTACCTTTTCCATCACATTTACCTTTTATCAAACCACTCACCCGATTCTACCTTCAACCTTGTTAGTTCTTGGTTTGAGGGGGATCACCTTCACCCACACACATGGGACAACCACATCTTATTTTTTGTTAGCATCGCTTACCAATACAAGCTATGCAATAAAAAAGGACAAAATGTAGACACTAAAATTAGGTCACACTCCCTTTGGTTCTTTAACAAATAAACACCCTTCATCACATTCACATAGCCATAGCCCCCTTTACCCACTAATATTAATTTAATTAAATTAATTCATTATCCTCACTATATTTATTATTTTAATTTAAATAATATCGACACATACACCTCACCTAGACACCTCATCAAGCCAACTCACCCTAAGACCTATTCTTAGTAAGTTGTCATAACTAACTAAGACTTACCAAAACCCTAAAAATCAATGCCTACATTCTCTCTAACCAAATTCTTGCATGCTTACAAGAAGCTCCCAGTCTAATCCTAGATAACGACATGAGATCTGAGAAAATCAAGAGGATCTCCCTAGTTTAGTAAACCTAGGAAATCCTGCCTTGACCGATGTCGGTTACCCCTAACCATCATCGGTTAGCCGGAACCACCATCGGTTACCCTTTTAACCCCCAAAACAACCTTATTCTCAAGGTTGGAAAGATTGAGGAAGTTGGAAAACATTAGCACATTCCGAGAGAGATATCGCATCTTCTAAGATAAAATTCTAATGAGAACATGCATGCAAGAAAGGAGATCAAACATCTTCTCTGCCTTTTGACCATCCCAAAGAATGATCTCGATCGACCAAGCAAAGAGGAATACACACGCAACCCATGAAAAAGCTCTCCTATGATTGGTGATCACCCGCACCTTTAACCTCTCACCAAGACACCTCAATCCCTCACTCACAGGCATCCAGGATGAGAATCCAAGTAAGTATAACGTCATACTTATCTAGTTTATTTCATTTCATCATTATATTATCACCTATTGTTCACCTAGCCACCCATTGACCTCCTCCAACATTCATCCCTCCATATACCCATTAAAACCTTGCCAGATCCTACCCAAATCACCCAATACCTCATCTTGACCAACCAAAGTCCTTTGTGCAATCACAAAGGAGACCCAAAGCTCATTCTGTGGCATTCCCAGTTTTCCACAGTAACCGGCACCGGTTACACCTAACCACCATCAGTCACCCTTAACTGGCATCGGTCTCTATATTTTCCCATACAACCCAAAACAGTGACCTATTCACCTAATTCCACATCACCCTTATTCACCTGTGATCTACCTGAGACCTCTGTCAGTGTAACATCCTCATTTTAGTACATTAGAACAAGATTTTTTTTTGAAAGGTGATTATTAGTTCTAAATACATAATTTAGAACTCACAATTCATAACAATCATTCTTATAACAGATAACCATATGCAGCTGTAATGACTCGGTGTACCACCGATCTATTCATTCCATGACTCGGTGATCTACCAATCTATTCGTGAGTATCATAGAGTTGGTGTTTTTATCTTAACACTTCATTCTTGTGGTTCTTTTCCTAATGCGGGATTTCAGAATGCTCTGTCCAAGGAATCTATCTGAATAATTGTTACCATTATTCATCGGCATCACGTCCCTTAGACTAAGTGACATAGGGAAACGCAATCAAATTAGCTTGCGATAATTTGGCCAAAGATTTGAAACATACTATTCATGTCTTGTATTCCTTGTGACATATACTCGCTAATCTGCATACGTCCTTCACCCCATTCCGATGTTATATATAATGTCTTATACCGACTTCATCAACCTCCCTGTCCCAAGTTATTCACTCGGGGAATGGGTTAATACCATAACAAACATTATAAGGATGCTCTTGAAGAATAGGGATAAACTAACATACTTGGGTTAACCACTTTGCTAACCCCGTGTGTCAAGGTACCCCGAGTCTCAAAGGGTAGCCTCATAACATGACTATGGTCCTAACCAAATCCCAAAGGAAAACCTTGTTCAAGTTTCGGTATAAATCTTAACGATCTATGCAAAGGGTTTCGCTTAAATGTCACCTGCATTGTTGTATCCTCGAGAAAATCCTAATCTTCTCAAAGGTACAACCCTGCAGTTGACATGTGTCAACATCCTACAAAACTACTCGAAAATATTTACATAACTTCAAGAAGTTACTTAAGTTGAGTTGAAATTGAATTAAAGACCCTCCTAACTGGGTAGTCTTTTCCCAACCTTGGGTTCCACACCTTTGAGTTGCCTTACGTAATTAAGTTCAATTTCACAAAGAGAAGTTTAATAAGATTTGAGACCTCGTCAAGGTGTCCATCGGTTCCTAATAATCTTATTCCTCATAATTGGGAAATAGCCCTAAGTTCTCTCATAAGGAAACTAACTAAACCTGTAAGGTTTTATATCAACTCAAGACGAAATATATCTTACTTATTGTTATTAATATATGGTGATTTAAAACCATCAATTACGTTGTCTTGACTTAGATCATGGATAGGGAGTAATAGATTACTCTTCCTGTTACAGCTACCTATCAGGGCATAGTTTAACCTTAACTTCTCGAAAGGCAGTGGACTAATTTCCAATTTAGCCTTATTCATAATATAAAAGAATTTACTATTCATTCACGAAGTATTCGGTCACATAATTTTTACAAGGCCTACTTAGAGAATCCAACTAACTCCCATGGTATACAATAATAAAAATGCACTCACATTCATTCAGATCTAAGAAGTTCAATCCAACAAATAAAAATGCAGCCACATAAGTAACAATCTCCCCATTTCATTCATTTCTAGACCATACAATTACAACTTATGCACTTCGGCACATTTGATACAATAATCAACATCAAAAGAATATCTTTCTTCCTATAGTACAATTAGAGAAATCAAGTTGGAATTCATCATAAAAACCATATTAAACAATCTGAGCATCATATCAAATCTGCGTGCCTTTACCACTTACGATGTCCATCTGTAAAAATTGCTAGCACAGGTCAGTTCAGTGAACTGAGCATGATAAGCACTAATTCTTAAAACAATTGCATTCCACCAATTGTTCTCATTAAACAACCTGTTTAAATGAAATCATTTCTTCAAATCCTTAAACATGAATCAGGCTAATCATCTTTCTACAATTCTAATATGACTTTAACACAAGCTGATATTATAATGCTTTCCGATTAAACCTAAATATTTTTCAGATGATTCATCATATATATTAGAGACTAAGAAGAAACAAAATGAATCCACAATATCCATCCATCTGAAAACCAAGGACAATAATAATCCAACAAAATTACTCCATTCAAGAATGAATTCCTATCAGTACGTGTATCCAATAGATGTGCATTTAAAAATTCAAGCAAAGACAGATTATAACCTCCAACAAGTTCAACTGACGGGATTCCTTTATACTCATAGCATTATTTCAATGACATTGATAAGTATACCAACTTCTACTACAATACTATTTTTATAAAAGTGGATAACCGAATAACTCAAACAGGATAATAATATAACCGTTGATAAGGAAAGAAGACTCCGGTCAAGAGTCAGTACTTACCAGTCTCTCCTTACAAATTTAACAATCTATTCTTCTTATGCCCGTACCGTAGAGTTCACATAGAGATACAAAAGAAGAGAGCACTCATAATTTCTAGACAAGGGAGAGAATATTTTCTTATTCCAAAAGCCCTATATCAACATATACTTTACAGCTTAGGAGAAAGAAACAGAGGCATTCAGATCTCCATTCCAAACAGGTTCAGGACTGTACCAACCTCCTAGGAGTAATGCATATACATTCAATCTTGAATTCAATTAAGGAAGAAGAGAAAGCAAGAAAATCAACACCCAAGTTTACCATTAGCTCCAATCTGATAATGTTTTTAAAAAAGGTCGCCCTAAGATTCCAAGGGTCTTACAATTGCACATTAACAAAACACACATTGTTATAAATGAAATACATATACGTTCAATATCAATACACAATCATGGCCCAATTAAAATGCTCTTCCCTTCCAGACTCGAATCATTTTAGACTACGAATTAGGGTAACCACTATCATTACTTACTGATAGGTAACACTAACTATTTCCAGTCATTACAGTGGATAATTTGTTATTGTGTTTCAAGGATACCAAACAAATAGCACTTCCAGTATTACTAGATGATTTCTAATGATAGATTTCAAGGTCACTACAGGAAAAATCAACACAATCCCTTCCCTTCCAAGTACAAAACCTAATTTCCATCCATGCAGATCTAGGATTACCCACCCATTATTAAGAATCAGAGTTCCTCAAAGCAAGATTTCTCTCGGTCAGGCTGTGTTCCCATTAACCAAGTAAAGTCGTAAAGAAAACAACAACTACACTAATATTTCATCACATACATAACCCATAATCATTGACCATCCAGACCCTTTTCACAGAGGTACAGGCTTAAATTCAACATATTTCTTACGCATGCGACTAAATCAGTCGAGCTCAAAAGAAGGAACTACAGTTTCATCACAATTCAATTATATATTCACCTGAAGCTATCAAGCAATAAAAGAGCTCTTGCGACCAAGCAATAATCAATAAACCAACCAAATTAGACACAACAATTCTTTCCATGTCATTCTTCAAACATGAAATCATCCAACGCAATGTCTAACATGGTACAGTTAGGAACTCATTACCTCAGTCGAACAAGAGACTAGGAAACAACATATACAGAAGTCGAACCCATATGTAATCACAACAAAACATTTCAATGAAGTCGAATCCATAATGTATACACAGCAAGGACTTCAACAGAAGTCGAACCAACATGTAAACACAGCAAGGACTTCAACAGAAGTCGAATTCATATGAAAACACTGCAAGGACTTCAACAGAAGTCGTATCCATAAAGTAATCACAACAAAACATTTCAATAGAGTCTTCGTATAACCAGGGATTCCCAAATCAACAAGAAAAGAAGAAAACCAATACATTGCTTCTAGCCAAGCCAACTGTACAAAAAAAATCATCTGAACAGAGTTGTTCTAATGAAAGCATTTGAAGGAAAGCAAGATTTTTAAAATTTAGGGCCTATCATGCCCGATAGCACCTCTTAAAAATTCAAAGAAGACCTCGATTGTGCTCTGCACCTTCTCTTCTTCTTCCACGATAGATTAAACAACAATAAATTGTTACCTTCATGCCTTATAAACTTTCCCTAACAGAGAAGGAAGCTAGAAATTCTCAAAGTTGCCATGCAACACAGAGTAGATGACTGGTTCAAGAACCAGTGCTCAAGCAGAGCGAAAAACGGAATGCATGGAAAACCAAACAACCAAACAATATTCCATTTGCATGCCTTCCCAAGCAATCCGTGCTTCGGGAACCAAATTTCATTAATTGCATTAACTGCCATCCTCCCGCCTATTCTCCATTGCCACCGACCACCAAAATTGGTGATCACCAAAAGAAAACAAACAAACACTCCCATACTTGGTGATACTACCACGTCAGGTCACATTAGCCGTTTGCAACCTCCGCCAAACCTGACATCCCAAGTCCTTCAACCTTATCCCCCTCATAAATTCCATGGAAACCACCACCCATGACTCGCGACCCTTCATAGGTCCCCCTCCATTCTTATCATTAGTTAAGATAGGTTAGATCATAGGGTTAAGACATTAGTCTCACTTCCATAGCGCTAGGTGTAGTTAACTCTTAGGAGCATTAAGCTTATAGTTTAGGGCTAGGTTAGATTAGCAATTATTTTAACCAATAGGTTATAGTTTAGGTTAAGATTATTAACCTTAACGAATCAAATCTAGGTCTCCAAAATAGGACCAATCAAAGTTAGAGTCCATATAGGGTAAAACATTCATGTAAAGGATTCTATTTGGCATCACTAAATTAAGCTTACGGTATAAACATGAACATCTTACCTGGCTTAAGGTCTAGGCCTTCCTGATGTTACGATATCTATAACCAAAGTCCATTTATCATGATCAGCCTGAGTTAAACTCTGGGATTGATCATTCAAACTCATTCAGACCTTGTAACTTTCGTAAGGTCAATAAATTTTGTTCATCCTGAATAAGCTTAAAACATTCCTTGGATCAATGCAACTGATCCAAGGCTGAGTCATAAAGATGGATAAATCCACAATTCATCCAAAAATCAAATTGAACTCAAGTGCGAAGAATGAAAGAAACAAAAGAGTCCAAGCATATTCTGGCTCAGTCAAATATCTTCAAGAGAAAAGAAGATACAATCCATATCAAGCATGACTTCACAAAACCAAAGGAACATGTCCTTATACAGAAGAAATCATATATCAACACTTGAATGCTTAGGAGAAAGTAACAACAGTTCAGGGTGTTACATGCTTCCCTCCTAAAAGATTCATCGTCCCGATGATTACATCCTTTGATTTACCTTCAGGTCAATCAATTTATTAGTTCACAATACAAAAGACTATTTCCAACTTGAATAATTCCAGAAATCAATGTCATGATACAATTTATTCAACCTGAATAATGTTTGCCTCAAAGCTGGCTTACATAAAGACATGAAAAAGATAAGTTCATAATAATTAAAAAAATTGTCAACAGATTCCATTCTATTCAAAAAGAAAGGGAAAAGCAATTTTCATCTCTTCCAGATTTTCCCAAGTTGCACTTTCTTCGTTAAACTGGTCCCACTGGACCTTACATTGTTGTATTTCACAATTTCTCAAATGCAATTGGCAAGTTTCCAGCACTCATGTGGGTTTAACCACGATTATTCCTGGGTCTTGGACCTGCAAGGAATTCCAATTTAAAACATGTGACAAGTTTGAAACATATTTCTTAAGCAAATAAATATGGAAAACATCATGCATGCAAGACAAAGCAGGTGGTAATGCTAATCGGTAAGCTACAGGATTGATTACTTTGACAATTTCGAAAGGTCCCACATAACGAGGTGACAACTTGGCAGCCTTGCCAAAAGTTATAGAACTCTTTCTGGTTTAACATGAAGAAAAACCTTTTCACCAAGTTCAAACTTTCGATCAACCCACTTTAGGTCAGCATAGCTCTTCTACCTATCTGGCTTTGCTTCTTTCAATCGTTCACGAATCATCTTAACTTGTTCCATTTCAGTGAGGATTTCTAGTCCAATTACCACTCTATCCTCAATACTGTCCCAACTAACAGGGGTTCTGCACTTTCTTCCATAAAGTGCCTCAAAAGGTGCCATTTTAAGAGAAGAGTGATATGTGTTGTTGTATGCAAACTCAACTAATGGGAGATACTCTTCCCATTTATACTATTGATCCATGCAATACATTCATAACATATCTTCCAACACCTGATTTACTCTCTCAGTTTGTCCATCTGTTTCCGGGTGATATGCAGAACTGAAGTTTAGTTTCATTCCAAGAGCTGCATTAAGCGTTTTCCAAAATCTTGATGTCATTCTAGGATCCCTGTCAGATATAATCAATTCTGGTACTCCATGTAACCTGAAAATTTTGTGCACGAATCTTTTTGCTAACACTGGAGAATCATCCTTCAAATTTCCAACGATGAAATGAGCTACCTTTGTTAGTTTATCTACAACTACCAAGATATCATCATGTTTATTTCTCGATATAGGCAACCCTTGTACAAAGTCCATGCTTACTACTTGCCATTTATATCATTGCAAAGTATGCTATGGGGATATAATAGACCAAACAGGTGCATGTGTTACTGCCTTAACCCACCGACATTCCAGGACTATGAGTCACAAAATCAATAACATCCTTTTTCATTCATTTCCGTATTGTTTTTTTAGATCAGCGAGCATTTTAGTAATACCCGGGTGTCCATAAAAGGGTGAATTATGAAATTCAACTAACAATTTCTTTCTCAAATCATTTAGCAAAGGTACATATACCCTATTTTCATAACGTAAGATTCCTTCATTATCAAAATGAAAACCTTTATACCTTTCATCTTTTGGTTCTGCAGCAAGTGCTGCTTTTACTTGCTGAAAGTATATATCAGATTCTAAGGCACTTTTTACCTCATCTTTAAACCGAGTTCTTAATGTTATAAGAGCAGAAATGTGCTTCCTACGACTTAGAGCATCTGCTACTCTATTCTCTTTTCCTTTGATGTAACTAATATCAAAATCATATTGAGATAAAAACTCTAACCACCTTCATTGTCTTGCATTTAGGTTAGGCTGAGTGAAAATATATTTCAGCCCTAAATGATCAGTTTTCAACTCAAAAGGTTTCCCAAGTAAATAGTGTCTCCAGACTTGAAGTGCATGAACAATTGCAGCAAGCTCTAAATCATGAGGGGCATAATTCAGCTCATGTAACTTAATTTTTCTACTTTCATAAGCTATGACAAGATCATTTTGTAACAAAACACCTCCAAGGCCTTCCCCAGAAGCATCCGTTACAACAGTAAAGTTCCCATTAGGGTCCGTTACAGCTAATATAGGTGCTGAAGTCAACTGACTTTTCAAACTTTTAAAATCAGTTTCACACTTATCATTCCAAATAAATTTCCTATCCTTCTTCTGTAATGAAGTTATCGGTGCAACCACTTTAGAAAAATCCTTTACAAATTTTCTATAATAACCAGCAAGGCCCATGAAGCTTCTTACTTCGTGTACATTCTTTGGTGTAGGCCACTCGGTTATTGCCACTATTTTTGAAGGATCCACAGCAATTCCTTCTTTACTAATGACATGACCCAAATAGTGAACTTCAGTATCAAAGAAAGAACATTTGGATAACTTACCGTATAACTTTCTTTTTCTCAAAATTTCCAAAACTATCTTCAAATGCTCATTGTGCTCTTCGATACTTTTAGAATATATGAGAATATCGTCCAAGAATACAAGCACAAACTTGTCCAAATATTCTTGAAAGATATTATTCATTAAGTTCATAAAAGTGCGGGTGCATTAGTTAATCCAAAGGGTAGAACCGTGAATTCATAATGTCCGTACCTGGTTCGGAAAGTTGTTTTATGAATATCTTCTTCTTTAATCCTTAATTGATGATAACCAGATCGAAGATCTATCTTGGAATAAACCGCTGCTCCACACATCTGATCAAATAGATCGTCAATTCTTGGAAGTGGGTATCTGTTCTTAATTGTTGCTTTGTTTAACATCCGATAATCAATACACAGTCTAAGTGTTCCATCTTTCTTTTTTACAAATATTACTGGTGCTCCCCAAGGTGAAACACTTGGTCTAATCAAACCCTTAGACAAAAGTTCTTGCAATTGTGCCTTAAGCTCGACTAACTCTGTAGTAGTCATCCGATAAGGTGCTTTAGAAATAGGTTCCATCCCTGGTTTGATTTCAATGGTGAAGTCAAATTCCCTTTTGGGTGGTAAACCTGGTAATTCCTCCGGAAATACATCCTTGAAACTTTGCAACAGTGGGTATCGTTTCATGGAATCACCATCTTCTTCGAAAATTTAGATATCTTTACTGCATATAAGGTACATCCTTTTTTTAGCCTTTTTAAGTTGCATAGCTGACAGTTTCCTAACTGAAATTTCCCGTTTCACACCTTGAATCTCTATTGTTTTCAGCCGATCATCTAAACATCTTATATTCTTTTCAAAGCAGTCTACTTTTTCTTTATGGTCAGCTAACCAATTGACACCGATGACAACATCATAGGATCCCAAAGGTGTAACATAGAGGTCAACTTCCGTGGAAAAGTTAGGTAAGTCAAGGACTGCCCCAAAAAGACACATACTCACTGTATGAACAGAGTTATTACCATACTGATACAGTCCAAGATTTATCCATTTTTCTAGCTTTTCTTTTAAGTTTAGAAGCAAGTTTACTAGAAATAAAACATTCAGTAGCTCCTATATCAAAAAGAATAGTGACAGGTATGCCAAATAACTTACCCAGAACTTCTATAGGTGTCACTTGCTTTTCATCTTGCTTATGCACTCTTTGCAGCATGTATCTTATGCTGCTGATTATGATCATCCTTCTTCAAAGGGCACTGATTTGCGTAGTGGTCTTTGCCACAATTATAGCAGCCTCCTACAGGTCCCTTTTTAGGCTCAAAATTACTTCTAGCCTTAAAATTATCACGTTGTCCTCCATAGGGCTTCTGCCCATTGTTATAATTTTTGGCAAAACTATCCCTTATATTTCCAGTAGGCTTATTCACTGTCATTTTCTTATTATTATCCACTGGAAACTTACTTCTGTTTCCAAACTTTTTCCATGGCCCCTTCTTGGGTGCAAGTGAAGTTGAAGAAGGGTTTACAATCTTCTTCCACACTTCCTCTTTATGAGCAGAAATAGCCTTTAATTTCTGTTCTTGCCTTATGGCTTTTTCAACAACCCCTTCCATAGTGGTTGGGCTATGAACATCGACCTCTCCTCCTATCATGGGATTTAGTCCCATGATGAATTTCTCGTATTCTGAACTTCTCGTCAGTTTGATACTGTGGTACATACTTGAGGAGTTTCGTAAACCGCTCCCAGTATTCAGTTACCGTTAGCTTTCCTTGAACTAAGTTCTAGAATTCTGTCATTTTCTGATCATAGAAAAGTTGTGGCAGCCAACGTTGCCTAAAATAGCCTTTAAATTGATCCCAAGTGATATTGGTCTCATCAATATTTAGCTCAGCTTTACGGCTGTCCCACCATGAAGATGCTTCGTGGGAAAGCTGATAGGCTCCCCAAATAGCTTTGGTTTCCTCCGAGAAGTTTCTTATTGCAAAGTAATTCTCCATCTCGTTGAGCCAGTTCTCAGCTCCATCTCCTAATGTGGTGCCATCATATTTAGGTGGACTTATCCTTTTTATATCATTAGTGAGTTCTGTTGCCAACCTGGCCTTTTTGTTTTCTGGTTGGACAGGTACATTTCCAGTGTTATTACCAACACCCATATCGGGGTTGTCCTCAGGAGGTAGTTGATTGTTGTTACCAGCTTCATCATCCTCCTCATTTCCCATTACTTGTTGTTCAAGTACAGCCAAACGATCTCTTGTGTCCAATAGGGCAGCAAGGATCTCATCAAGTTTTTGGGTTGTTGCCACCCCTCCCTCTAGTGGAGCATTATTTGCAACATTCCCTCTTGTTCTAACCATTTTATGTTACAAGAAAATTCAGGTTTTATCGATTATGAAAACAATAGGTCCAAGAGCTGCAACCTTCAGCTTCCTGATACCAAGATGTAACATCCTCATTTTAGTACATTAGAACAAGAAAAAAAAAAAAATTGAAAGGTGATTATTAGTTCTAAATACATAATTTAGAACTCACAATTCATAACAATCATTCTTATAATAGATAACCATATGCAGCTGTAATGACTCGGTGTACCACCGATCTATTCATTCCATGACTCGGTGATCTACCGATCTATTCATGAGTATCATAGAGTTGGCATTTTTATCTTAACACTTCACTCTTGCGGTTCTCTTCCCTAATCTGGGATTTTAGAATGCTCTCTCCAAGGAACCTATCTGAATAATAATTACCATTATTCATTAGCATCACGTCCCTTAGAATAGGTGACATAGGGAAACGTAATTAGCAGCTTGCGATACTTTGGCCAAAGATTTGAAACATACTGTTCATGTCTCGTATTCCTTGACGGCATACTCGTCAATCTAGAATACGTCCTTCACCCCATTCCGATGTTATATAGAATGTCTTATACTGACTTCTGTCAGCCTCCCCTGTCCCAAGTTATTCACTCAGGAATGGGTTAATACCATAACACACGTTATAAGGATGCTCTTGAAGACTAGGGATAAGCTGACATACTGGGTCAACCACTACTAACCCCATGTGTCAAGGTACCCCGAGTCTCAAAGGGTAGCCTCATAACATGACTATGGTCCTAACCAGTCCCAAAGGAAAACCTTGTTCGAGTTTCAGGTATAAATCTTAACGATCTATGCAAAAGGGTGTCGCCAAATGTCACCTGCATTGTTGTATCCTCGAGAAGATCCTAATCTTCTCGAAGGTACAACCCTGCAGTTGACATGTGTCAACATCCTACAAAACTACCTCGGAAAGATTTACATAACTTCAAGAAGTTACTTAAGTTGAGTTGAAATTGAATTAAAGACCCTCCTAACTGGGTAGTCTTTTCCCAACCCTGGGTTCCACACCTTTGAGTTGCCTTACGCAATTAAGTTCAATTTCACTGAGAGAAGTTTAATAAGATTTGAGACCTCATCAAGGTGTCCATCGGTTCCTAATAATCTTATTCCTCATAATTGGGCAATAGCCCTAAGTTCTCTCATAAGGAAACTAACTAAACCTGTAAGGGTTTATATCAACTCCGAAGACTGAAATATATCTTACTTATTGTTATTAAGATATGGTGATTTAAAACCATCAATTACGTTGTCTTGACTTAGATCATGGATAGGGAGTAATAGATTACTCTTCCTGTTACAGCTACCTATCAGGGCGTAGCTTAACCTTAACTTCTCGAAAGGCAGTGGACTAATTTCCAATTTAGCCTTATTCATAATATAAAAGAATTTACTATTCATTCACGAAGTATTCGGTCACATAATTTTTACAAGGCCTACTTAGAGAATCCAACTAACTCCCATGGTATACAATAATAAAAATGCACTCACATTCATTCAGATCTAAGAAGTTCAATCCAACAAATAAAAATGCAGCCACATAAGTAACAATCTCCCCATTTCATTCATTTCCAAACCATACATTTACAACTTATGCACTTCGGCACATTTGATACAATAATCAACATCAAAAGAATATCTTTCTTCCTATAGTACAATTAGAGAAATCAAGTTGGAATTCATCATAAAAACCAGATTAAACAATCTGAGCATCATATCAGATCTGCGTGCCTTTACCACTTACGATGTCCATCTGCAAAAATTGCTAGCACAGGTCAGTTCAGTGAACTGAGCATGATAAGCACTAATTCTTAAAACAATTGCATTCCACCAATTGTTCTCATTAAACAACCTGTTTAAATGAAATCATTTCTTCAAATCCTTAAACATGAATCAGGCTAATCATCTTTCTACAATTCTAATATGACTTTAACACATAACTCATATTATAGCTGCCAGTTAAACCTAAATATTTTTCAGATGATTCATCATATATATTAGAGACTAAGAAGAAACAAAATGAATCCACAATATCCATCCATCTGAAAACCAAGGACAGTAATAATCCAACAAAATTACTCCATTCAAGAATGAATTCCTATCAGTACATGTATCCAACAGATGTGCATTTAACAATTCAAGCAAAGACATTATAACCTCCAAAAGTTCAACTCGACGGATTCCTTTATACTCATAGCATTATTTCAATGACATTGATAAGTATACCAACTTCTACTACAATACTATTTTTATAAAAGTGGATAACCAATAAATCAAACAGGATAATAATATAACCGTTGATAAGGAAAGAAGACTTCCGGTCAAGAGTCGACTTACCAGATCTCTCCTTACAAATTTAACAATCTATTCTTCTTATGCACGTACCGTAGAGTTCACATAGAGATACAAAAGAAGAGAGCACTCATAATTTCCAGACAAGGGAGAGAATATTTTCTTATTCCAAAAGTCCTATATCAACATATACTTTACAGCTTAGGAGAAAGAAACAGAGGCATTCAGATCTCCATTCCAAACAGTTCAGGACTGTACCAACTTCCCAAGAGTAATGCATATACATTCAATCTTGAATTCAATTAAGGAAGAAGAGAAAGCAAGAAAATCAACACCCAAGTTTACCATTAGCTCCAATCTGATAGAACTGTTTAAAAAGGTCGCCCTAAGATTCCAAGGGTCTTACAATTGCACATTAACAAAAGACACAGATTGTTATAAATGAAATACATATACGTTCAATATCAGTACACAATCATGGCCCAATTAAAATAGTCTTCCCTTCACCCAGGACTCGAATCATTTTAGACTACGAGTTCGGGTAACCACTATCATTACTTACTGATAGGTAACACTAACTATTTCCAGTCATTACAGTGGATAATTTGTTATTGTGTTTCAAGGATACCAAACAAATAGCACTTCCAGTATTACTAGATGATTTCTAATGATAGATTTCAAGGTCACTACAGGTGAAATCAACACAATCCCATCCCTTCCAAGTACAAAACCTGATTTCCATCCATGCAGATCTAGGATTACCCACACGTTATTAAGAATCAGAGTTCCTCAAAGCAAGATTTCTCTCGGTCAGGTTGTGTTCCCATTAACCAAGTAAAGTCGTAAAGAAAACAACAGCTACACTAATATTTCATCACATACAGAACCCATAATCATTGACCATCCAGACCCTTTTCACAGAGGTACAGGCTTAAATTCCAACATATTTCTTACGCATGCGACTAAATCAGTCGAGCTCAAAAGAAGGAACTACAGTTTCATCACAATTCAATTATATATTCCCTGAAGTTGTCAAGCAATAAAAGAGCTCTTGCGACCAAGCAATAAAATAAACCAGCTCTTGCGCCCAAGCAATAATCAATAAACCAACCAAATTAGACACAACAATTCTTTCCATGTCATTCTTCAAACATGAAATCATCCAACACAACGTCTAACATGGTACAGTTAGGAACTCATTACCTCAATTGAACAAGAGACTAGGAAACAACATATACAAAAGTCGAACCCATATGTAATCACAACAAACATTTCAACAGAAGTCGAATCCATAATGTAAGGACTACACAAGTATCTTGATGTAAGGACTTCAATAGAAGTCGAACCAACATGTAAACACATCAAGGACTTCAAGGACTTCAAGAAGTCAAAATTTCATATGAAAACATATGAATACAAGGACTTCAACGAAGTCGTATCCATAAAGTAATCACAAAAAACATTTCAACAAGTCTTCGTATAACCAAGGATTCCCAAATCAACAAGAAAAGAAGAAAACCAATACATTGCTTCCAAACAAGCCAACTGTACAAAAAAATCATCTGAACAGAGTTGTTCTAATGAAATCATTTGAAGGAAAGCAAGATTTTTAAAAGTTAGGGCCTATCATGCCTGATAGTGTCGCTTAAAAATTCGAAGAAGACCTCTGAATGTGCTCACACCTTCTCTTCTTCTTCCACGATAGATTAAACAACAATAAATTGTTACCTTCATGCCTTATAAACTTTCCCCGATAGAGAAGGAAGCTAGAAATTCTCAAATTTTCCATGCAACACAGAGTAGATGACTGGTTCGAAGAACCAGTGCTCAAGCAGAGTGAAAAACGGAATGCATGGAAAACCAAACAACCAAACAATATTCCATTTGCATGCCTTCCCAAGCAATCCACGCTCGGGAACCAAAGTTCATTAATTGCATTAACTTCCATCCTCCCGCCTATTCTCCATTGCCACCGACCACCAAAATTGGTGATCGCCAAAAGAAAACAAACAAACACTCCCATACTTGGTGATACTGCCACGTCAGGTCATATTAGCCGTTTGCAACCTCCACCAAACCTGACAGCATCCCAAGTCCTTCAACCTTATCCCCCTCATAAATGCCATGGAAACCACTGCCCATGACTCGACCCTTCATAGGTCCCCCTCCATTCTTATCATTAGTTAAGATAGGTTAGATCATAGGGTTAAGACATTAGTCTCACTTCCATAGCGCTAGGTGTAGTTAACTCTTAGGAGCATTAAGCTTATAGTTTAGGGCTAGGTTAGATTAGCAATTATTTTAACCAATAGGTTATAGTTTAGGTTAAGATTATTAACCTTAACGAATCAAATCTAGGTCTCCAAAATAGGACCAATCAAAGTTAGAGTCCATACAGGGTAAAACATTCCTATAAAGGATTCTATTTGGCATCACTAAATTAAGCTTACGGTATAAACATGAACATCTTACCTGGCTTAAGGTCTAGGCCTTCCTGATGTTACGATATCTGTAACCAAAGTCCATTTATCATGATCAGCCTGAGTTAAACTCCGGGATTGATCATTCAAACTCATTCAGACCTTGTAACTTTCGTAAGGTCAATAAATTTTGTTCATCCTGAATAAGCTTAAAACATTCCTTGGATCAATGCAACTGATCCAAGGATGAGTCATAAAGATGGATAAATCCACAATTCATCCAGAAATCAAATTGAACTCAAGTGCGAAGAATGAAAGAAACAAAAGAGTCCAAGCATATTCTGGCTCAGTCAAAGATCTTCAAGAGCAAAGAAGATACAATCCATATCAAGCATGACTTCACAAAACCAAAGGAACATGTCCTTATACAGAAGAAATCATATATCAACACTTGAATGCTCAGGAGAAAGTAACAACAGTTCAGGGTGTTACATCGTTAATACCTCCGAGAGGAGAACCTAATGTTTGACCTTCGATCCTATTCCTTGACCTAGCCTTGTTAGATTAGATCTATCTTATTGTGTTTTAAGTGAGATACCTAAATCATTTTGAATTACAATAGGATTTACTTTATTTACCACATTAATTTTTTTTTAAACGAGGCAAGTCTTTTTGGAAGTATCACACTTCTGGATCTAGCATACGCTTTAGTTCACTTTGCACATATTGTTTAACTCCTTCTCGTGGTCTTGCTTTTCATTACGGGTAGTTCCTCCTAGACAAAGGAATCTCTCACGATTAGTTGTGGATTTGGAAGTCATACGCATGCAACAACCCATCAACCAACGTTAAAATAGGTATTCCTCCTACGCCATGGGATTTACCCTATCTGGGGATTAAATACTTCAAATAATTGTCTAAGAATCGAGACATACATGGTACTCATATTAAAGACGAGGTTGAAAAAGTGAGGGCAATCACATGATTCTTTGTTTAATCGTAGGTATGGGAGGTGGTGATAAGAGGAGTGGGTGCTCACGGGATGAGCCGGTAATAGTCAATGGGTGATAGAGCAATTTGTTCAACAGTAGAATGGTAAAAGATGTAAGATGTTAAGGGAATCATGTTCAGGTTTACCATCGAGTGAAGATAAATGATAAGCACCTAATCCATAGGTATGGGTAATGATATAAGGTCCAAGCCAATTAGGAGAAAATTTACCCCATAGATGTTTCTCAGCTTTGGTGACGTGTTGATTTTCCTTCAAGATGAGATCTCTAACTTGGAAGGTTCGGGGGTGGATGTGCTTGTCATAAGTTCGTTTGATGCATTTTTGGTATATTTGGAGGTGATCTAAATCATGTAGATGTCGCTCCTCTAACAACTCTAGTTGTGCCGGGATGATCTGGTGAAAGTCATCTTTGTGAGCATGTCTTTGAGAGATATGCTTTGAGAGATGGGATCTGGACTTCGAGAGATAAGACAACCTCGATACCATAGACTAGAGAAAAGGTGTAGCGATGGTCAATGTGTGAATACTAGTGTGATATGCCCATAAGGAAAAAGGAATGTCCATATGCCAATCCTTTCTAGTATCATTGACCACCTTTATGAGGATTTTGTTCGGGGTTTTGTTGGTTGATTCATCTTGGCCATTGGTTTGCAGTAATAAGGTGAAAAAAAAATGAGTTGGATACTAAAGGTATCACGAGTTTCTTGAGGGTTTTGTTTTTGCATTGTTTGTCATTATCGTGATAAGGCGATGAGGACACCAAAGCAGAAGAAATTGTGATGGTTGATGAACTCACAAATCTTCTTAGCTTTGGTAGAGATGAGGGGAATGGCTTCCCCTATTTGGTGTAGTATTCCGTATCTTGGTTATGATCCATTAGGTGGCGTTGAGAACAATAAGGGTTGATCTCACTCGATGAGATCGAGGCCCCATTGAGAAAAGGGCTAGAGGTATCATGTGACACATGTAAGGCGTGACCCGGGTGCGATGGAGTTTCGAATGTTGTTAACATTTGACATAATCACAAAATCATGGTTGAGGGTAGGCCAAGATGAATAGGCGAGGAGAAGAATACATTTAGCGATAGCCGGACCAACGATGTGACCCCCACAAATGTTGTCGTGTATTTCCTTGATGGTATAGGGTATTTTGGAGCTAGTAAGGCATCGTAGAAGGATCCCGTCGAAGCTACACTTATAGAGGAGGCTGCCCATGGTGATGTATCGGGAGACTTTTTGGAGGAAGCACATCGGCCATTACGGGTAAGATCCGGAGGAAGAATGGAAAGGGTGAGGTATTCAGAGTATTGTTGGTACCAGAGGTATGATGGGTCAATGGTAGGTTTCTCAACAAGGTTGACAATGTGAGAGAGGTAAGAAGGTGATTGCAACCTTCGCACAATAAAAAATATTTGTGAATCGGTAGGTGATGAGGGTATTTGTGAGGTGAGACAAACCATGGTATCTGTAAACTTGTTCATAGAGCGGGGATGGTTTGTAGGTTATAGTGGTTGAAGGTGGTTAACAAGAGGTCTACATGGTGTTTGTACCATTGTAATTCCTCATTACGACATTGGTATAGTCCATTGACCTGATTTACTACCAATTGAGAATCACCGAAGATATTAATGGATTTAACATCTAGGGTTTGGGTGGTTTGGAGACCTAATACGAGTGCTTTGTATTCGGTGATGTTGTTGGTACACTCAAAGTCAAGTTTGAAAGAAAGTGGGATGGGTTCACTGTCATGTGGAATGAGGATGATTCTAGCTCCACCCCCATGTTAACACTTAGATCCGTCAAAGAATAAGGTCATTTGATAGTGTGGAGGTTCCTCGGCAGGTTCGTTGAGGGAAAGGGTAGCAATGGATTCATTAGGGAATTCAAAGTTGTTGGGTTGGTGTTCAGAGAGTGGGGCATCAGCCAATTGATCGGTGATAGCCTGACCTTTGATTTATTTTTGGTGAAGAAAGGTGATATCCAGATCAGTGAGTAGCATGAGCCATCGTGAAATGCGTTGGTTTTGGAATGGTTTAGAGTACATGTAATGCAAGGGGTCGGTGTTGGTTATGATGAAGGTAGTGTGGTTAAGTAGGTAGTGATGAAGTTTGGTGGCCACAAAGACTAAGGCAAGGCACAACTTTTCTACATGTGTATATCTAGTCTCGTAATCTACAAGTGTATGACTTATGTAATAAACCGCTTGCTCCTTGTGTTGGTCATCACGGTGAGCAAGCATGGCACCCAAGGAATGGTCGGTGCAAAATGTAGAGGTAGAATGGTTGATCATCCTTAGGTGGGGTAAGCACAAGTGGCTGTAATAGGTATGCTTTTAAGGCTTCAAAAGTTGTATGATAGTCCACGTTCCAATGGAAGGTGATGTCCTTTTTAAGGAGGTGGTGGAAGGTTTCAACGATCTGATAATTGAGAAATAAAGTGACGGATAGATTGCAGTTTACCCTATAAGCTATGAAGTTGGTGAAGGTTAGTGGGTGGAGGCATCTTAAGGATGGCCTTGATTTTGGTAGGGTCAACTTCAATGCCTCACAAGGAAATAATGAATCCCAAGAGTTTACCATATAGGACGGTGAAAATAAACTTCTTAGGTTTAAGGCGTATGCAATATTGGATGAGACGGTGGAAGATGATTTTTAGGACAAGTAGATGTTCCGCGTGATTTTTGGATTTTCCCAAAAGGTTATCAACGTAGTCTTCCAAGATGTGATGCATGATGTCATGGAAGATATAGGTTATGGATCTTTGTAGGTGCCCCTCATTCTTCTTATCCAAAGGGCATGATGCAATAGCAAAAAGTCCCCTAAGGGGTAATGAAGGTGGTTTTGTGTTAATCCTTAGGGGTGAGTAATATTTGATTATAACCCGAGAACCCGTCCATAAGTGATAACATCTCATGTCCGGCGGTGAGGTCAACCAATTGGTCGATGCTGGGTAGAGGAAATTCATCGTTAGGAAAGCTAGGTTGAAGTCCCGGAAGTCGGTGCATATGCAGAGTCCCCCCATTACTTTGGTAATGAGAACGATGTTGGAAATCCACTATGGGTAGTCTATTAGGTAAGATGAAGGAGATGGAGAGGAGGAGGCCTAAAGCCCTTCTTTGACAAGAAGGGAAATGTGTGGGTGAATTTTATGCAGCTTTTATTTTACGTGTTTAGCATCAGGTAACGTGATGATATTATGGACCACGATATTGGGGTCAATACCGGGCATATCAGCGTATGACCATGTAAAAGCATTGTTATGGTTGCGAAGGAAAGAAGCGTAGGCTTCCCGTTTAGTGGAGTCTAGAGATTGGCCTATCTTTACAATACAAGGGGTCATCCATTGTGTGGATGTTGATGTCGATGGTGGATTCGTTCAGCATGTTTTGGGTCTCAAAAGGTAGTGTGCGGTGGAGATAGGAGTCCTCCACACCCAAGTAGGTGAGAATGGAGTCGTCATTATGACACTAGACAACATTGATAAAAGGGGCATCATCATCAATCATATTAGGATAGAGGATGGGAAAAGAAGTAGGAGCCTCGCCATCTCGTTGAATGGTGAGTAGTCCCAAGGAAATGGTGTTTATGGAAAAAAAAGGTAGGAGGAATAGACTATGGGTCTATAGACTCTGCGGGTGATGTAGGTGAACTAGGTGAGGGGCTGTGAGGTTGGGGCGCCTCTGTAATGAGGTCAACATGAGATTGTTTAAGCACGGGCTCAACAAATCCCACCCCACTATGGTCCTTGTGCTTGCGAGTAGTGCAAGGGATGACAGTGTGATGGCCTTGTTCGTAAATATCAAAGCCAAATCCCTTCCAAGCACAATGATGGAGGAAGGTATGGGAAAAGCATAGGTTGGTCAATGAGGGGAGGGTGGTGGTGAATGGTAGGGTTTGGGTAGGTGGTTCAGGTGTATAAATAGGAGTGTCTATGCCTCCATAGGTCAGATTGGTATGGAGGTGTGAGGGTCCATAGGTGATAACTTCACCGATGCGGGGGTCATAATGGGGATTTTTTGAAGGTTTCCATACTCTTATGGGGTATAGAAAGTGTCAACTTTATAGATGTGGTACTCCCCCCAATGTCGTGTTGAAAAACACCTTCTAGTGGATTATTGTCCGGGATATGAGTGGTGGGAATGGATGTATCCATGAGATTTTGAGATGAGGAGGTTATGGGTTGTGGAGTAGTGGATGGCTCTGCAGGATTTGTTGTGGTGGTGACAATAGGTGATGTAGGGGCCAAAGAAGAGGTGGTAGAAGAGGTGGTAGCGGAAGCGAGGCGGAAGTGGGAGCAAAGCGGATAGGTATGAGGACATTGTTAGGCCGATATAGAATGTTACATGTTCGAAGGGTCAAGGTTCAGCTTGTATGGTGTAGGTGTGTCCCTCATGTTCAAATTTGAGACAACGATGAAGGGTGGAGGGGACACATCCCATGGCACGGATCCGGGTTGACCAAGTAACATGTTGTATTGGAACTCTCCTTCCAAGACATAGAAGAGTTCAAGGATGCTACGGGGACCAACATGAATGTGTAGGATCATTGTCCCCAAGGTAGTGGTTATGGCGTCATTGAAAGAACGTGCAGCATAATTGGGTCATTATGCATGCAATTGGTAGGAATGCACATTTGGTTAAACACATGAGAGGAGATGATGTTAATGCTAGCTCCACCATCGATCATAATACATTGAACATGTATATTATCGACAAATAGCCGAAATGAATAAGGTGGGATTAGGGTCCTCCATTTGGTGAGGTGCGATCTTGTCATCGAGAAAGTGAGGGAAGCCACTTGAGATGAGGCAATAGGTGTCAAGGTGGGAGGTGAAGAAATAAGGGAGGCCACGTGGTGTGGTGTGATGATGGATGCAACTAGTGTGGGGTCATTAGGTGGGACCTCAATGGATTGTAGGACCTTAATGAGGTCTTGGTGATGAGATTTAGAAGTTTGGATTATGTCATACAAGGACATTTTTAGCGGTGATTGGTGAAGTTGTTTAATCATGGCATGATGGGCCCTCCCATTAGAGAATGGGGAAGGCAGGTCATCGGATGTTAATTTTTGGTGCAGGTGCGGGTGTGATGTGAGGTATAGTTGAGGGAGAAGGTTTGTCTGTCCTAATTTTTCCTTTATCACGTTCATCTCGGGTAGCGATTCGAACCATATTGATTTTGAATATCGGTGGTGGGTAGGAATGGTATGATGTGTGGGGTGATGATGGTTTCACTGGTAATGGAAGAGAAGGGGTGAGTGTGGTGATGGGAGGAGCAAGATCTTTTCCTAAAAGATCATCCTCAGTGAAGAGTTGTAGCAAGAGTGCTTTGAGAGATTGGCAATCCTCCACATTATGCCCCAGTGCACGATGGTAGGTGTATATTTGGGAGTCGTCAAACCATTTTGGTTTTGGTTTGAGTGGGTCATAGGGTCAAATGGGTGGTAAGGTGATGTGGGAGGAAGCCAGTAGGTTGGCCAGGATAGTAGCATAGGATCCTGCCATTGGGTCACATTGTGAGGCGGGTATGGTTTTGGGTGAGGAACTCGGTAGTGACTTAGAAGTGGGTGCCATGGGTCATGGTGTGGGGGTGGTCTGGGTAGTTTGGGTACGTTTAGGTTTGGGTTGGGGTGTGGGTTACACCTTATTAGGTAAGAGTGTAGTGGGTGATCTGGTTTTGGTTTTAGGTGTCACTTTGGGAGGTGGGGTGGTTAGCAATGCGAAAAATGGCATGATGAAGAGGGTTGTGCCAAAGGTGGGAGAGGATGGGTTATCCAAGGTGAGAGGGTGATGTTTTGGAGGTAGGGGTGATAGATGGTAGTGGTAATTGGTGTTGCCTAGTAGGTAAAGGCAATTTCATAGGGTTGAGTAGAAGGGGAGGTTGAGATAATTGGGATGGTTGTCGACTCTTGGCTATACTGTGTATAGTCAATTTTGTTGTTAGGGTCGACGGATGAGGGCCCAAGAGGGATGGTAGTGGGTGATGTTAGGTATTGGCTTCCAAGGTGGTTGGTGCTTCGTTTTTGGTAGGGGTGTATTGTTGGTGAGGGGGTGAGAGGAGGTAGTCAAATCAATCTTGATTGCTAGATGGGTAAGGCTTGATGTGGGTCATACCCCCAGGATACAAGAGATTGTGGAGATTGATGAGGGGTTGGGAAGTGATGATGTAGAGGATGTAGATGATGAAGGTATATGTATGGTCAAAGGTAATGTGGGAGGTGTTGCAATCACCTCTGTGGGTGGGATAGGTATGGATGTTTCCACTATTGTAGGGTAAATAGTGGGTGAGTCGGTAGGTAATGTCTGCATCTGTGTGGAGACGGGGATTTGAAGGCATTCCCGAAGTAATGAATGATCAACATACTCTAGAGGGTCCATCGAATGGGGTGATGAAGAGAGGAAGGGGATGAGGGTGGATTTGGTGGTGATCCCTGTAAATGGAATGGATATCTATGAAACAGGGGAATCCTTCTAAATATGATTCGATAAGAAGAAGAGATGAGAAGACATCACTTAATGTTTTGATCATTTTGGCATACAATCGAGACTAAAATAGATAAGTGTGTAGGATGTTTACCTATTGTTTAGTGAAGGGTAGAATGTGTGCATGTAGATTTTGATCTCATTCAATTGTGTGAACTCATTTTTGGTCAAAGGACTACCCTATAATAAGAAAGCAATACCACAAAAGAGATTTAAACAAAGATATGCGGTGGACTACCTAGCGTAAGCTAGAACTAGGAAGTGTGATACTCCCTAGATGGTCACAATCCACCATTTTATAAATTAATATTAAATGAAAAAAGCATGTAAATAAAAGGAATCTAGTGCTAGCGTTCTGATTTGGGTGCCTCAGGTCGCTATCAGCGTCGATTCAATTAAATATTAAACTATGTAGGTAAAAGGTTTTGGGTGGGTTCTGGTAAGTTAGGTGGTCTATAGGTCATAAACAGGTCTAGTTGAGGTTGGGTAGTGTATTTAAGTTTTTTTAGGTGAAAGCGTAGGTTGCTTGGTTTGCTCTATGTTAACAAACACAGAGATCAAATTTGGTTTGTCCTGACCGATGTCCATTGTGGGTCAACTGATGACGGTTAAGGTTGATCGGTATCAGTCACTATAGAGGTGACAGAGGTCTAGGTGGGTGGTTTTTGGGTCCCACTTTGTCTCATAATAGAGGGTTGGGAGGATATGGGTGAGGTTTAGGTGAAGGTAGGTTTAGGGTCAAAGTTATGGGGTCTCTGGAGGTAGTTTTGGGTGTGTTTGGGTAGAAGGTTGGGATATGGAAGATAGTAGGGTGACCAATGGTAGTCAAGATAGATTGACCACGGTTAGGGCTAACCGGTGACGGTCCACCGTATGGGGTCATAGTCTAGTAGTGGGGATTAGGTGCTCTTTGTGCCTAGTCAAAGGGTTGATAAGGTGTGGAATGGGGTAAGACAGGGTCCTGGGTGTGGGTGTGGGTTGAATAGGTGAGGTTGGAGGGGTAGGAGAGAAGTTTTTCTCTTGGAGGAGGAAGATGGAGAAACAAGAACACAAAACATAGGTGAAAGAGGAGGAGATCCACTTACCTAGAGTCTGATGCGTGTAGAAAAGTGATAGACATTGGTGAAGGCTAGTAGGTTGGTTGGAGAGCTCTTGCTTGAGCTCAGTCTAGCTCAAGTTTCCTCAATGGTTGTTCTCATAAAGGTTCTTGTGAGTGCTTCCACCACTGGTCTCTGCTGGGAGTTCTGATGGCCTTGTTGCTTCCACGAGTTGCCCATGTCCAATGTCAAGTTCTAGACAACAATGATGAATGAAGTCAGCCCAAGAATCAACCAAAATGCCCACCATGAAAATGTGAACCAACCAAATGCTAACCAACCCTTTGGAAAGAGCCAAGACTGGGTATTTACAGGTGACCGACGCTGGTCCTACCTAACCAACATCGGTCAGATCGTGACCGACATCGGTTATGTCGGGAAGGTTTGTTTTTTTGAAAACTGGGAATATGCCTTCCCCACTTGGTTTTGAGTGGCGGAGCACATGCGTCCTCCACCCTTAGAATAGGTAATAGGACAAAGAGGGGTCCTATGAGTGGGGTGGCCACTATTAGGGATTTCTAGAAGGGTATGGGCTAGGTATGGGCAAGGTAGAGAAGTGGAATGGTGAGGTGGAGGTGCAAGTGGGGTAGTGGAAGTGTGAGGTGGAGGGGCAAGTGGGGTAGTGGACTGGTGAGGTGGTTAGGTGAGGTGGCTTTTATGAGTGGGGTAAAGGGAAATTTAATTAATTTACGTTAATTAAATACTTGGGTGTGTGAATGAGGGTAATTTTGATGTGCAAAAGGGGTTGTGAGTGACCGAATTGGGGTTAAATCGATCACCCATGTAGAATGTGGTTATTGGGTTATTTTAGAGGAAAGTGATGAAAGGTGACATGTTTTTGGTGTCTACAATGAGAGATAATGCCAAATTTTAATTATTAAATGGGTTTACATGGATCCTATTAATTAATTAAAATTTGGGTGAATAATGGATGGAATTTATTCAAATTAATGAAAAAAAGAAAAGGGAGAGGGAAATTTGCATGAAAGTGAATAAATGTGGGATGAAGGAGAGGAGTTACACCAAAAATTGGTGTCTACATTTTCCCATTTTGTGGAGTGGTTTGCGATAGCAAGCCATGAGAAAACAAAAGGATCGGATGAGGTTATATGTCCAAGGAGGGATAAAGACATGACAAAAGGCAATATGCCCTAGGTGAAAAAGATCACAATAACAATGAAAAATATGGCAATGACTCCACTATCATATCGGTAGAGGATAATTGCGGTCTCAAAAGAAATGGGTGACAATGTTATACGGACCATTGAGTGGGTGGAGACCACCGTAGTATGAATGCCAACCGTGATGACCAATGGTTCATAGGAAAACATCAAAATATGTGCAGCTCAATTCGAAGAGAATCCAAAATCCTTTGTATGCAAGGAATCGAGTGAAAAATCATGTGTCTATAAAAGGTACGAGGATGAAAATAATTATGCCCCAAAGACATGAAGGAGAGGAGTTACACCAAAATTGGTGTCTCCGCATTTTCCCCTTTTTGTTGAGTGGTTTGCGCTAAAGAAGCCACGAGATAAAACAAAAGGATTGAATGAAGTCACGTGTCCAAGGATGGATAAATACATGACAAAATTCAAGATTCCCTTGCAGAAAAAGGATCACGATAACAATGAAAAATGTGGCGGTGACTCCAATATCACATCAAGAGAGGACGATCATGCAGTCTCAACAAATACGTATGACAATGTTCTACGACTGAGTGGGTGGAGACCACTACAATATGGATGTAAACCACAATGACCAATGGGTCATGGGAAAACATCATAATATGTGCAAATAAACATGAAGAGTAGGCAAAATCCTTCATATGTGAGGAATCGAGTCAAAATTATGCATCCAAAAAAGGGGCGAGGATGAAAATAATGATTCCCACATGGCATGATATAGAAGATGATATGTAAACAAAATGCCTCAAGGGGGATGAATGTAATCATAAATGTGGACACGATGATAAAATAGGATAGAAGGGTGAGATAGAATTCCCTAAAAGGGTGATAAATATGGTGATAAACATGTTTCATAGGAAATATTCATAAGTGACAGAAAATACGTAGGTGAAAAAGTTAAAGCAGTCCCACATCTTCAGAAAGTAGGATAATAAGTCAAGTTACTTGTGCGATGAAGCAAATGTAGAAAAAAATTCATGGAAGAGAACAAGATCATATAGGTGGCAAACAAAACTAAGGTACCACTCAAGGCATTACACTTGCAGCCAATAACATGTGTTAACACATAACCAATGACAGTTGACTATACCAAAAGACCCTGAAGGAGATATAAATTAAATATTCTCATCAACCTAATGTTGACATGACAAGGGGGTTTGAGATGTATCTTGTATGTGGGAAGAGGGTTATCTAAAGGTGGTGTTCCTTAAGTCTATGCCCCAGCTCTGGGAAAGGGAAAGAATAATAAAAGAAAGCTGATCAATGTGGGAAGCTTTCTAAGGATGTTGATAAAGGAAGGCTGATCAAAGTTGGAAGACTTATGAATGCCATATCAAAAGAGTAGCCATCCTTTGAGGGTATGGTATACTATATATATAATATGGATGACAAGAATAATATATATGATATCCATCCTTTAAGGGATCAGTCTATTTCTTATGATGTTTCTTTTGACTTTGATTTGCATGCCTTTTTTTTGCATGAACAATTGTCCTTTGAGGGATCAGTCTATTTTTAATAACTTTGATTTTTATTTTTGCATGCATGAATTTTAGCTTTACATGGGGGAGAGTTGGGAATAGCTAAGTAGACCACTTAGGAGGGGATGATGACTGTACAAGAGACACCCCTAGACCCTTTGCATGACTGTAATAGGAGAATGAGAGGGTGATGGATGTAATGATTATGGGGTTCTCACCAAATGGGAGAACTTATCCATAATGAATATGCTATGAGTAGAGCCATGGTACTCATATTCAAGGTCATATCAAAGTAGTGATGGTAGACCACATAATTCATATCATTACCATGATAGACGGAAGGGGCTAATGGTGGAGAAATGGTCTAAAGATATGACTATGCTCATAGGTGCATGTACTAACAATAGAATGGTCGTAAGTGCAATGTATTAAGAGGTTCAATTTCTAGTTTACCATCAAGGGAAGCCAAGCGATAATCCCCAAACCCATACTTATGTGTGATAATATACTGGTCTGATCCATTTGGGAGTGAATTTTCCCCGTTGGCTCCTTTCTAAGGTAGTGACATTCTGATTTTCCTTTAAAACAAGGTCACCTATTTTAAAATCACATTCTTTGATATGTTTGTTATAAGCATGTTGGATATGTTATTGATAAACATGATGGTGTTCAAGAGTGAGAAGGTGACGCTCATCTAACAACTCAAGTTACATTAGACACTCCTAGGTGATAATATTCATCAGAAATGAAGTTGCAAAGAGACACACGTAAGGATGGAATTTGAACTTCAAGAGGGAGAATGGCTTCGGAACCATAAACAAGATAAAATGAAGTGACCCCTGTGGTAGTGTGAATACTAGTGCGATAGGACCACATGGAAAAGGGAAGTTGGAGATGCCAATTTTGACCTGCTTGGTCAATTATCTTCACCAAGATATTTCAAGAGTTTTATTAGTAGCCTCAGCTTGGCCGTTAGCTTGAGGATAATATGGGGAAGAAAATCTAAGTTGGATATTGAATTCATCACCGATTTTTTAAGATCCTTATTTTTAAAGGACTTTCCATTATCCATAACAAGTTTATGTGGAACACCAAAGCGACAGATGATGTGTTGATAAATAAAATTAATGATTGGGCCAGATTTAGTTGAGGTGAGTGGGATTGCTTCCACCCATTTAGTGAAATATTCTATAGCAGTGATGATAGAATGATGTTGTTGTGATGAATGGGGATTTATTAGACCAATGAGATCAAGACCCCATTGTGAAAAGGGCCATAGGTCTTGGGTAGGTTGTAAATATTGGCTAGGAACACGGATGAGATTAGAGTGTTGTTGACATTTTACACACTTCTTGACATACTCATAACAATCGTGGTTATGAGAAGGCCAATCATAGCCAAGGTGAAGAATGCGCTTAGTAATAGATAACCCACTAAATTTTCCACCATAGATACCATCATGGACTTCTTGGATAGCTTGAGAGGCTTCATGGTATTTAAGGCATCGAGAGAAGGATACCATCAAATCCACACTTATAAAGAATACCACCAAGGATCACATAACGAGTACCGCATTGGATAAAAAACATCCTAGAATTTTTAGAAATACCAAGAGGAGTGATGGATTTGGATAAATAATCGAAGATTTGAGAATATCTAGAGATCTGATGAATTAGATTCAACAAGATGAATTTGAGGTATGTCATAGAATGGTTTTTTATGATGGTGTATAATGACTGAAATCTTGTTCTCTTGTGTTGTCCAAGGGATAAGGGCAAAGCGAGGGTGCCATTGTATCAACGAAATGATTGGTTGATTGAGGGACCATTTGAATAGTGTAAGAATTGAAGGCTTTAAGAAAAAGATGAGAAATGTCATGATATTGTTGTAGAATATTACTTTTACATTGATATTCACCTGTGACTTACTTTATTACTAGTTTAGAATCGCCATAGATGTCAAGAATCTAGACGCCTAGAAAGACAACAGTTTCTAGTCCTAGTATAAGGGCCTTGTATTCTGTCATATTGTTCATACATTCAAAATATAGTTTGAATGCTAAGGAGATATGGGCATCTCTAGGAGGAATGAGAACAACACCTGCTCCTCCCCCTTGCTGGAATTTAGAACCATCAAAGAAAAGAGTCATTTTAAGGGGATCATGATGAAACTGATTGATTGATTCATCTAGGAAGTGATCATGAGGAGGTTGCGTATTGGGAAGAGGGGATTCTACTAATTGGTTGGCAATATCTTGACCCTTAATATCTTTTTGGGGAATGAATTCTAGGTCAAAATTGGTCATGAGAAGAATCCATCAAGTGATATGATCATTTTGATATGGTTTAGAATGCATTACTTTGAGAGGTTGGAAGTTAGTAACAATATAGGTTTTGTGATTAAGAAGATAGTGTCGAAGTTTTGATGTAATGAAGAAAATAGTGCAATAAATTTTTCATCTTCAGTGTATTGTGTTTCACAGTCATGAAGAGTACAATTGATATAATAAATGACATGTTCGCATCCTTGTCCATCACGATGTGCTAACATGGCTCCTAGAGCATGATCGGTTACAAAGATATATAAATAAAAGGGATCCCCCTCGCGTGGAGGTGTGAGTACCGGTGGAGATAAAAGATATCATTTAAGATCATCAAAATCCTTTTGACAGTTTTGGTCCCAATCAAAATTTATGTATTTTCAAAGAAGGTGATGAAAGGGCTGACATCGATCGGAAAGTTACAATATGAAATAGTGAATAGATTGGAGTCGGCCTTGAAGAATGTGAAGTTGTTTGAGATTGGAAGGAGGGGGAATTTTGAGGATTTCTTTGATTTTTACGGGGTCAACCTCAATGCCCCTGATAGACATGATGAAGCTAAGGAGTTTCCCAGTAAGAAATCCAAAAACACACTTTTCTGATTTGAGGTGAAGGAAGAAATGAATGAGATGTTCAAAAAGGATTTGAATGATAGAGAGGTGATTACATAGATGTTTGGATTTTCCAAGAGTTCATCAACATATTCCTCTACAGTTTGATGTATGAGGTCATGAAATATATACATCATGGCTCATTGATATGTGGCCCTAGCATTCTTTAAACTAAAGGGCATGACACGATAACAAAAGGTACCCCATGGGGTGATAAAGGATGTCTTGTGTTGATCTTCCAGTGTAATTAGAATTTGATTAGTAGCTGGAAAAACCATCCATTAGAGAAAGCATCTCATGTCCCACAATAAGATCTACAAGTTGATCAATATTTGGAAGTAGAAAATCATCTTTAGGGAAAGCGAGGTTAAGATCTCAAAATTCAGTACATATACGAAGCTTTCCAGATGCTTTAGCGATGGGTACGATGTTAGAAACCCATTAGGGATAGTCAATGGGGATGATGAAGTTGGTAGAAAGAAGACGTTACATTTCTTCTTTCACAAGAAGAGAAATTTGAGGATGTATGAAGTGAATCTTCTACCTAATTATTTTAGCATTGGGGATGATAACAATGTTATGAACAATGATAGAGGGATCAAGACCTAACATGTATGAGTATGGCCATACAAAATCCTAGCTATGTTTGGATAAGAATGAGGTGAAAGATTTGAGTTCTTGAGGTTTCAAAGACAAGCCTACCTTAAGGATACATGGCTCTTGAGGAGTTCCAATATTAATGTTGATAGTGGATTCATTTAGGATATTGGACATGTCGGGGAAGGGTTTTTTGAATATGAGAATTTTCAGCCCCCATATAGGACAGAATCAAAGTATCATCATCACATTGAAGAATTTCAATGATAGGGGAATCTTCCTCTACCATCTCTGGATGCTTAAGGGGAAAATACTGGGTTTCATTTTCAACTTGGTAAGTAACCGTCCAAGAGAAATGGTGGAAATTAAAAAAAAAGTTAGGGGGAATAGGGACAATGTCATCTAGATCTGGATCCGTAAGATAGTTGGATGGAGAGAAGGTATCATCTAAACTGGTAGGATAGTTGGATGGAGATGAGATATTATCCAAATTAGTAGGATAATCAGATGGAGAAGAAGTGGGTGAATCAAGGTGGATGGGAGAAGATGTAGATGTGCCAGAAGGAGGGATGGAGGGATCTTTATATCCCAAGCCAAATTTTTGACATGATTCATGGGCTTGGGTAAAGATATTTCCATGAGGGCCTTGTTCATAATGTCCCAAGCCAAACCCCTTCCATGCACAATGATAGAGGTATGTATGAGTGAAGGATGGTTTACCAAGAAATCTGAAATCACATGTATATCGTTTGGTGTGAAGGTGATCTTCAGTATGAGAAGAAGGTTGATCAAGGCTGCCATAAAATAAGTTCATTTTGAGAGAAGAAGGAAAAATGAGATGATTTCCCCAACATTTTATTGATGCATAAGGGCCTTAGAAGGGCTTCCGAGGCAGTTGAGATAAGGAAGAGTATTAAGAGTGAGGAGTTGATATTCCCCTAAAGAAATATTTTTCATTACAATATCAGAGGATCCATTATGGGGTAATGTGGATGGAGGTACAAAATAAATGGTGGATGCATCAGAAGAAAAATTAGTTTTGGGGACAAGGACATCCTTAGGTCTATAGATCATGCAACATGTCTTGGAAGGAGGGGCATCAGCAGGAAGAGCATAAATGGTCCCTTCATGTTCATATTTGATAAATCGATGGAGAGTAGATGGGACACAATGCATGGTGCGAATCCAAGGACGTCCAAGTAAAATATTGTATTGGAATTATCCTTCGATAATGTATAAGAGATCGTGGAGGTGTTTATGGCCAACACAGATGGGAAGGACAATTGTTCCTAATAGGGGAGTCACAGCATCATTAAATCCATGAAGGATGGTAGGGGACTTAACAACAATGGTGTTAGGTAGTTTGAGATGATTGAAGGTATGAGAAGAAATGATATTGATACTGGCACCATTATCAATCATGGTTCATCGGATACATGTATCATTGATGTGGACTATGATGAAAATAGGTAGATCATGTTATTCTTGTGGTATCTTAGGGATTTCTGAACTCTCAAAAGACATGGTGATAGATGTTGTGAAGGCTTGAACTAAAGGTGCGATAGGTTGGGGCTCATCAGATGATATCGGGATGTGTTACATAATTTCCATAAGATCCTGTTTGTGGTGTGGAGAGATTTGAATGAGTTTTGTAGACACCAAAAACATGTCACATTTCATCATTCTCCTCCAAAATGACCTAATAACCACATTCTACACAGGTGATTGATTTAACCCTAATTTAATCACCCGCAACCCCTTTCACACACCATAATGACCCTCAATCACACACACAAGGATTTAATTAAAATCAATTAATTAAATTGGCCCCTTTACCCACTCACCAGGCCACCTCACCTTGCCACTAGACTAGCCACCTCACCCAACCACCTCACCATTCCCTTACCCCACTTTCCCCTCCACATCACCCTTCCACTACCCCACTTACCCCTCCACCTCACCATTCCACTTCCTCACCTTGCCCATACCTATCCCATACCCTTCTAGAAGCCCTAATAGTGGCCACCCCACTCATAGGACCCCTCTTTTTCCTATTCCCCATTCTAAGGGCGGAGGACGCATGTGCTCCGCAACTAAAAATCAAGTGGGAAAGGAATATTCCCCAATTTTAAACAAACAAACCCCCTAATATAACCGGTTTCGGTCATAGTTTGACCAACGTCAGTCAAGTGGGACCGGCACAAGTCACCTATAAATGCTCAGTTGGATTTCTTTCCAATGGGTTGGTTGGTATTTCATTAGTTGGTATTTCGTTGGTAATTCGTTGGAACATGATAGAGCCATCAGAACTCCAAGATGAGACCAAAGGTGGAAGCATTCACAAGAACATTTGTGAGATCAACCACTGAAGGGACCTAAATCCATACGAAGCTCAAGCAGGAGCTCTCCAACCACCTCCCAGCCTTCACCAACACTCATCACTTCTCTTCATCAGCTTCTCAAATTTATACATGCATTAGACTTTGGGTAAGTAGATCACTTCACCCCTCACTGGTGTTTTTGTGCTTGTTTCTTCATTTTTCTCTCCCAAGAGTCAACCTCTCTCCTACTCCTCAAATCATCACCTATCCTCCCAAAACCCTACCTACTCAACCCACATCCCTCTACAAGACCTTTTCATCCCATTCCACTCCTTGATAACTCTCTTTCTAAACACAAAGAACACCCCAACCTCCACTTTCAAACTCTAGCCAAATCACATAGCTTCTTTGGTACCCAAATTTGTTCTCCTTTTCAGTCTGAGTAGCATCAAAGATATGGCATGAATCTTGAAGACAAATAGATCATGATGTATGTCATTTTGTAGCCGGGGATGTGATCTAACTAGCACTCATATTTGTGGAGAGATGGATAGCACTCAAATAGGACTTGATCTTGTCCTAACTATTTTAGGTTGTGCCTTTCAACCAAGGTAAGAGAACCTATTTTATAACCCTCAAATGGTGAAGGAGATGAAGATATCCCTCAATTTGTGCAAATATTATGAAAAGGCCTTGGGAAAATATGATCAACACTCCAAATATGACTTTCACAAGTTGTCACTCCTAGATTATGGAGATATTTTCAATGTAAGGCAAGGGTTACTGAAGACATTGTATGATCTTGATTTGCTTTGTGCATTTTTGTAAATGGATTGCATTATTTTATTGACACACAATTCAATGCAGGGGTAGTATGGGGTAGGATTAGTTGTTTTGAATGAATTTTTGGTGGGAGATTTTAGATAAGACTAACCAGAATTTTCCAAATTCTTTGAGGACCTTTGCAAGAAATTTGTAAGACCTAAACAACATAATGCTTCAAAGGGGTCTAGGTACTCCTTCAACTAGGATATGTGCACAAAATGGAGGCCTATATTTGCACTCTTCCACACAATATTTGAAAACTTGCCATAAAATCTTGAAGCAAATGAACCAACAAAGCATCTAGAAATCTCTATTTTATCATGACCTAAGGTACACCCAAAGGTTTACAAATAATCTCTGAATTCAAGGAAGGTAAAGTGATTTTAAATTTGTTTATCTCTTTATCAGATGAAAGCTCTTCTAAATGTGAGATTACAAATGCCACTAAACTATCAACAAGAAATGAGACCATGTATGATCAAGAGATATTTTAAACACAAGACTACAACATGAGCAAGAAACACAAATTGAAAACATTCTGAAACATAAGTGTATGCAAATTTTTCCAAGAGACAACACAAAATAATCCAGAATGACCAAATTTATTAGTAGGGGAATGTTATAAGAACAATATCAGAGCTTGTTGATGGCTTTACAACTGAAACCAACTCAACATGATCCAAATATGATGCAAAAAGGAATTAAAAATGGTTCTCAAAGTTTCTCGAGAGAATGGGTTTCTTACCATTTTCTCGTGAAATTATAAGTTTCTCCGACCATTTGCATGACAAATTCATGCAATATATAACATTCAATTACATTTGATCCTTCTTTCCCAAGAAAATAATATGCCAAGCATCAAGTTTGTTACAAAAATCCTCATGATTCACAAACAGGACGTTTAACGAGAACATGTCCAAAAGTTATCGATTGTCTCCAAAAGGTGAATCGTTACAAATTTTTGCATCATTATCCATTATGGAGGCACGTTTTTCATCTTCAAAGCATGCAGACCCCTTTCATTTCATCATTTCATCCTTATCCCTCCAAAATTTGATTCTGCAACTTCTTGATTTGATATTTCACATTTTTGTTTGAGCCGAACAAAATTTCATTTCAAAAGTACCTTAGACCTGCAAATTGAACTTTCAAATTGATTCCATTGATCCTCAGCATGCACAAATGACACGAATTTTCCAAAATTTTGATGAAAATTGATGCAAAATTCGCATCTCCAAGCTTCCTAGAGCTCAAATGGTGGCCAAACTGAAAAATGCACAGTTACCATTGATTTTCCTTTCTCCCTTCAATCTGAGCCCTCCACATGTCAAATATGATTGAAAATGGGTTTGGGATCACTTTTTGATATTTTAACATTTTTGGAAAAATGTAAAAATTGACATTTTTCTCCGCCCCTCCGCCCTTGAGATTTGGTGCTGACATGTGGCACAAGGTGGGTCCCATTGGAATCGTGGCTTGATTCTGCACATTTCCACCTTTTTTTGGAAAAAGGAAATTTTTCCAAAAAATCTCCATGGGTCCGCCCTCCCGTAAGACACGTGTCTACAATTAGCGAGGGAAGTGATCTCGAATTCGTACTTTAACTCCTTTTTACCAAAGGAAATTTTTCAACATTTCCTCCGCGGACCCACGCCTCCGATTTTGTCCCTATCACGTGTCTCCCTCTGATTCATTACGGGCCAGCGCTTCAAGTTTTTGCTCTAACTCATTTTTCTAAAAGAAAAAAATTCCCTTTTTCTCTAGCATCCCGCACTCCCTTCTTCTCTTCTCCCGCCACGTGTCTCTCATGATTCACTTGGCGAGACTTGTGGACCTTTCCACAATTTTTATCCCTTGCACTAAAAAGGAAAAAAATTCTAAGTCCCCATGAGCCTTCCATCCTTTTTTGATGAACACACAACACATGTCCACCTCTAACTCATTGTGTGCCTGTTGGGCCCTAATGTACCTACCAAATCTTAAAGGCGCGTAAGCACGCATGGAACTAACAACGCATGCAAGTCAAGGCATGCAAGGCGGTAGTTCAAAAAGGGTTCTTGGAGAACCAAGGATGCGCACCCACAAAGCACAATTCAGACTTAGCCATTTTCGACCTTTTGGACATAACACATGAAGAACGTGTTCCATTTAGATAAGGTTCTAGCACAGCAACAGGTGACACGGGAGGAATATACCTTGCGATAAGAAGATCCAAAAAGCTAATCATGACTTGGAGAGGCATGCGCCTAGGACAAACCACACCTTGACACTTGGGGCTAGATCTGAGGTTGCAGAGGAGTTTGTTGGAGCTCGATTTTATTTATATGAGCGCCTTAGCAAAGTAAAGAGAGACAGAGGTAACAAGTGAGGAAGTGGAGCTCTGCAGAATTACTGCGAGAACTATGGGATAAAATGGGTAGATGATTATAGGAAGGATGTAATGAGGGAATGGGGAATGTAAATTTTGTTTCGAAAGTCTTCATGTATGGATCTAGATATGGCACATGACTATGGTCTCCCCTTCTGTGATATTCTATAGTAATGTTATGAATGAATATGATAAGGTTACCATGATAATTGTATTAAGATCTTCTCTCTGTATTATCTGCATATTTCTATTATGATTTTGTTCTTGTATAATCATGAACCTTATTTGAATGTTAAGTCTATTTGTGGATTTACAACTTCCTAGTTCATTAATTCTGTTAAGCACTTTTACTTTTGATATGACTGAAAGGGTATAGAAGCCATTCTGAGCTCTATAGATTTTTCATGTCCTTTAAAATCACTAATTCAAGATCATGAATGATGCCTTCCACTAAAATCACATAAAAGAGAGACTCGGCTCCCTCTCGCGCACCTCGGTGAGCACCTAGCACCCGTTGGGTGATAGGCCAACACGCATGAGGTTCCCTTGTTCTTAGTGGGTGCAAAAATGACTACATCTTGGTTCCATTGTTGAGACCTCTTTTCAAGTTGTAGTGGAACATGGCATACATCATGATCTGTGCAAAGAGTGATGACAGAGAGAATAACCTTGGAAGGTGTTGAAGATTGGTTTAAAATCACAAAGGACGAATTCACTCAGAGATTCAATACTGGACTTGGGTTTGACACATGAAGATGGGTGGAAGACACTCTTTATCATGAGTTGTACAAAACCTTCTTCTGATGTTTCCCAGTAGATTTATTTGAATGGCTCTCGGCTTATACATCTAGATCGAGGTGGTATTATAAGTCACACCCTTGGACCCAAGAAACATATTAGAACTTGCAAGATGTTGATCTAACATGGACCCGTGTTATAGATCATTGGTGGAAGGGAGTATTGACTAGCTACACTCTGGAATATGCCATTTCCACATATTCCTGTCCAGAAGTTGCTGAGTTTGAGTTTTTACAGGAGCCCAGAGGATCATTTATGCGTGTTATCCCCCTTGCGATCAAAATCTTGATGGTAACCATGGGTTTAGAGGCATTTCCTATGGCTGGCTAAACCATCCCGAGTGTTGGGTGAGGAAGCTAGGGTGGATGGAGATGGCTGATATGACGACCGAAAAGAAAGAGAGGAGAGGTGACTTAAGTATAACGAAGCATGTGAAAAGGAGATTAATGACAGTGGGCATTACAAGAGGGTTATGGAGCCAGACATGGTGGAAAGGAGTTAAGGTTCACGCGGAGGATGTGGAACCCGACACATCTATGCTACCCCATCTTGGTAAGCGTGGGAGAGAAAACCTTACGGTTTTTGATGAGAGTCCATCGCATAGAGAAAGGAGAGTCATTGGACGCATCTAACCCCACCTGGGACCAAACCTTGCCACTTGGATTGTTCAAACGAGGGAAAAGTATAGTTGATCCATTTGAAATCAAGGAAATAACTCGATCGCACCTGTAAGGTACAACTTCTCATTTGGAACTTCTATGGCTACACACACTATTCCAAAGATTTGGCGGAATGTTTGGGCAAGGCACATATACGGCTGGTTTTGGAAGCACACCAGAAGTGGAGGAAATACCACCGGGTTTGCACTATCTCATAGGCTCTGCAGTGCGTAATTCAAAGTGGAATGTCGGGATGTTAGGCATGACAAACACAGGACCTTTACTAAACACAAGAGGATCTGGAGGTGGAAGTGGAGGAGGCTGGGGCTCAAGATCTAGTGGGTCCGGCAGAGGAGGAAACACCGGAGGAAACCAAGGGACTGGATCGGGAGGACAAGGGCCTCAGCCACCTCCTCAAGTTTTCTTTGAAATGTCTTTACACTTACCGGATTATAGAGGGATAGAGGATGCTACGGAGCACGTGCATAAGTGTGAATTGCTATGGCGTGCAAAGGGAATCACAACCCCGGAGCGTAAGGCTAGTCAATTTGCGATAACCTTGCAAGGGCACACGCACAGCTGGTATAGGAAATATGACCCCCATCAAACTATTGTGGATTATACCTCGTTAAGGAATGTATTCTTAGTGGGATTCCACATACCTGAGTTTGAACAAAAGAGCATCATCTCTCTCAAAGAAATCCAGCAAGGAATGGCAGAGAGCATGCGGGAGTATGATGCATGCTTTAAAACTCTTCTGTCTAAATTGTCTTATGATATCCACCCTTCACAACATGATCAGTGGTTTTTCAGAGGGTTGATCACACCCTTTCGAGGGCTTTGTCTCATAAAACATTTACAAACCCGCGCGAGGCATTGGAAGTTTCTTTGTGTGATAAGGAAGTTGGAAGTGTTAACACTGGTGTTAGCCCATGTCTAGAGGCTCACATTACGGCCATGGCTAAGCAGTTGGAGAAGTTATCCACAAACATGATTCCAGAGACTCGCGGTGGCATGTGGTGTACTGATTATGATGTGGAAGGTCATACAAAGGATAATGGAGGGATATGTACTCAGAAAGTGGTACACACCATGGCGATGAACTGTGAAGTATGTCACGGGGACCATGATGTAAGTAGATGCCCCTTTACTTTGCAGTGTGCGATCCACAAGAATGTATCCTGTTATTACAAAATATGTACCTCAACCACACATGACACCAAGATTATAGGCTGATTGACCAAATCCATGAGGAAATTGACCTTGGTATGCATCGGCATGTAATTGCCGGTAGTTCCAAAGGAGATGAACGTTGGTATGAAGAGCGTGGAGATGGAGGTGCGCATGGAAGAGGGTTTCGCAGAGGATTTCGTGGTCACGGTAACCGTAGTGGAAGAAGTGAATTCCTCGCATGGAACATGTTTTAATTTCATATCCACAGATCACTATAAGCGCAAGTGCCCAGATCTTCTACAATGCTCTGGTGTGGGAAAAACATAAGTATGAGGAGTGCCCAGAGTTATACGAACATATGAGTTAGTATCACCGAAAGGATAAGGGCACTCCCATGGTGAGTATTAAGAAGGCTGACGCTCAATAGCTCCCACAAGTAATACATGAATCATAACTAGAGCCTATTATGGTAACAACAAGGGTAGAATCCATGCACGCAAGGGAAGCACCTAAGCAGAGACCTCTGGTTTCAAGGGAAGAAGTAGTACATGGGAAGTATCCAAACCCGGATCACCAGAAAGAAGTATACTAGGAGACCATGGACGTAATTCAAAGCTTACAAGGAGATCCATAAGGTGCTTGAAAGAACAAACTAGAAAATATGAGCAAAGAATACCAAATAGAAGCACCAAAATATGACTTAGATGAGGTTAAGGAGGTGTGTAAACTACTAAGGCAAGAGAATGTTATTCCCTACTAGGAGCATGGTTGAGAGAAAAGGTACCACGTGCGGGAAGAGCACAAAAGGCAGATCCTACATGCAAACCTCCCACCTCATAGCCTTGATTATGACAAAGAGATCACCTTGAACATAGTAGTGGATGGATGGCTACTTAGCAACATCCTCATTGACATAGGTGTGGAGGTTAATGTTCTCACTCTGGATGCCTGGCATCAAATGGGAAGACCTGCATTACAACCATCTTCAAATGTGTTGTATATGGCAAATAAGACAAAGGCAATGCCCATAGGTGTCTTGAAGGATGTGACCATTACCATTCGGGGACTAAGATCACTCAGATTTTAAAGTATTGGAGCTTCTTGAGGTAGGTAATTTCCCAGCGTTACTTGGGCACCCATGGTGCTATAAGAATAATGCAGATCTCTGGTTTAACAAGGGCTACATAAGTTTTGAAAATAAGGAGGAACGGGTCATCATACCCCTTACTAATGGAAATTCCATACTCTATAATCGAACCCCTTGGAGAGAAGTCCTCGACGAGAATATATGTGTGCTCCATAAGAGATCCGAGACCATCCACCATACGTAAGGATTCATCCAGTTTGATGATGGTCAATCTTTCGATGATACTACCGGTATAGCATGCGATAATTGGGTGCATGGAACTTATGAAATGATTGGGTGACATTTGAAGGGATCGGTGACCAAAGTAACCACGGTGCATATAGTTCGGTGCCTAGAAGGGAAGAGGGTAACCAAGTATTCGAATATGCATACCCCAGGTATTTTTAAGGGAAATGGAAGCTCAATGGAAGGAAGACGAGCGACGAGGGATGTTGGGGTATGTTTTGATAGGTACAAAGAGCAAGGTGGTGGGCTACACATAATGAGAACTTGTTGGAATGGTGCAAGGTTAGAATTACACTCACTATTCATTTCTTTAGAGCAATGTACCCACCGCTATCAAAAATTACAATGGCAATGAACCCGCCTCTTCCCGTATCTAGGTTTGTGAAAGGGTCTGGGGAGAAGGTGTGGAAGCTTTACCACCCTCCCTTTGGGTGCACAAGCTATATTTGACACTACAAGGTTGCGCACGCACTTGGTACATCCATTCTGAAACTCACCGCCAGACAGGAAATTGGCAGGAGTTAGTAGCTAACCTCGTTCATACATTTGAATACCAAAGTACCAAGAAACTAGTTAATAGGGCACTACAGGCCGTTAAGCACCTTACCCTGGGAGATTGTGCCATGGCAGAGGATAGGTTATTAGACTTACTTGGACCAAGTTTAGAAGTGCGGTTTGACAAAGAGGAATAAGAAGACATACCATTTGAGTGTGCATGTATTGAAAAAGAGAAAGGGAAGTTGGTATACGTTATTGACGGAGAGGAGATGGAAAGTCTGAATGTTGGCCATTCGGTTGGGACATGCGAAGTAGTTGGCAGGTGCGGATGCATGTGCGCGTGCATATCATGAACCACTAAACACCAAAAGGTTAACATCAGCTGGAAGAGGAACCCAAGGAAGCTATCATCAGAGACTACTATCCGGACAAGGAAGTGTCAAAGATCATTGACCTCTTGCGCGAGTTTGAGGACTTATTCCTGTGCAGGTACCATGAACTAAAAGGCATCCACCATTCATTAGGGGAAATGAGGATAAAGTTGAAAGAGGGTGCGCACCCGATCAGGAAGAGGCCCTACAGGATGAATCCCAATATGTGCGTAAAGGTGAAAGAGGAGTTAGACAAGATGATAGCATCCGGTATCATTAGAGCTGTGGAAGAGTCAGAATGGATAAGTCCAATGGTGATCAGCATAAAGAAGGATGGGCAGATAAGGATATGTGTGGATTATAGGGAGCTGAATGTTGTTTGTATCATATATCCTTTTCCCACCCCCTTCACTGAAGAAATTTTGGAAGGAGTCGTTAGGTGCGAGGTCTATTCCTTTACGGATGGATTCTCAAGATACCACCAAGTAAGGATTGCCAAGGAAGACCAAGAGAAGACAACTTTCACCACCAAGTGGGGAAGTTTTGCATGCACAGTCATGCCCTTCGGATTGAAGAATGTGCCCTTGTATTTTTGTGCATAGTGGTACAAGTGTTTCAAGATTTCATCCACCAATTCCTTCAGGTCTATTTAGATGATTGGATGGTGTATGGATTGGTAAGGGACCCTTGCAATAACTTGATATTGATGTTTGAAAGGTGTCGACGGTTGAGGATTTCCCTCAACATCAAGAAATGTGTCTTTGTAACTCCTTTTGGAACATTTTTGGGGTATATCATATGCAAAGAAGGCTTGGCTTTGGTGGATCCCGTGAAAGTTACGATTATTGTGGGATTTGGAGAGCCCACCAAAAAAGTGTCATGCATAGATTTCTTGGACACACTCTGGATACTACGAGAAAGTTCATTAAGGGATATGCCAAGATTGCCGTGCCTTTGGAGATATTTCTTAGACATAAGAGTGCCTTTCAATGGGGAGAAGCGTAGCAGAGGGCATTTGACACTCTCAAAGAAAGGCTTATCACCGCACCTATTCTATGATTCCCATCATGGGATAAACCTTTCCATGTCCACGTAGATGCCTGCAGTACAACAATGGGAGCCATTCTTGCTCAACTAGGTGAGGGAATTGTTGATCATCCCTTATGTTTTGCAAGTAGAAATTTGACACCAAAGAAGTAGAATTATACAACCGAACACAAGGAATTGTTGATGATCTACGTGCTCCACAAATTTAGACAATATCTACTTGGTGACTCCCTTCATATTCTACACTAACCATATGGCCTTGAAGTATCTAGTAAACAAAGCAGTATTGCAAGGGCACATATGTCATTGGGTACTTTTGTTTCAGGAATTTGAATTCAAAGTAGTGGTGAAACCAGGGAAGAACAATTGTGGGCCAGATCACTTGTCATGAATTGATACAGGAGAGGATGCGTAAAGTATAGAGGACACCATGCCGGATGTGTAACTATTTAGGTTGTGGCGCGTGCCCTCAGAGTTAGAAGACATTGTTGTCTTTCTCAAGGAAGGTGTGGTGCCCGAAGGAATGAAAGTGCTTTGGAAAGGAAAAGGCTAGCCATACGCACCATGCCCTACATGTTGATCAATGGGGATTTGTATAAAATGGGCCGTGATGAGGTTTTACGCTGGTGTGTATTAGAACATGAGTGCATAGCTATGATAAAAGAATCCCATGGTGGGATTGCTAGAGGACACTATGCGGGGAATGCAACCGCACGCAAAATCCTAGTTGCAGGACTTTGGTGGGAGACGATGCATCAAGATTGCATTGATTTTTGAAAGGCTGTGACCACTTGCCAATGCCTTGGAAAACCGGAAGAAGGGCCCTTATTCCCCATTTCTAGCGTGGAACCTTTTGAGAAATGGGAAATAGATTTTGTCAGACCAATCTCACCAGCTACACAAAGGACTAACTCGCGGTATATCATTACCTGTACTGATTATCTAACAAGGTGGGTAGAGGCCGCGCCCACTAAGGATTACACCGTAGCCACGACTGCTAGATTTTGTGGGAGAACATTATAAGTAGGTATGGGTTCCCATTAAGTTTAACAAGTGATAAGGGCACTCACTTTTTAAATGAAACCATCAGGATTCTATTGGTAGAATTCATGGTATCCCATCACAAGACTACCCCTTATCACCCTCGGAAAATGGGACTACAGAGGCATTCAACAAAATCCTTAGTCACACATTGACTAAGATATGTGATGTGGGTAGGCAGGATTGGGATGAAAAGGTGTCAGCCAGCTTCTTTGGGCATACTAGAACAACGTAAAAATATTGAACAAGGCCACACCATTTCAACCGGTGTTCGATGTGGAAGTAGTTTTTCCAAATCAATTTCTACTACCATCATTCTGCGTATAGCATGAGCAGGAGGGCTGGATGATGAGCAAGCACTTGGAGGAAAGAATAGATGAATTGATAAAGTGTGATAAAAGGTGCTCATTAGCTAGATGGAGCCAAACCACTAAAAAATCTAAGAAAAAGGCATGGCATGACCGCCATATTAAGAACAAAAAGTTTGAGGTTGGCCAGATGGTATTACTATATGATTCTAAATTTCTACGCCATCCTGGAAAGTTGAAGGTACATTAGTTGGGTCCTTATGTAATTTCATACATCCTTGATTCAAGCGCGTGCTAGTTACAAGCGCTGGATGGGATGAAATTACCTAGACACTTCAATGGGAGTAGGCTAAAGCCCTACTATAAATAATGCTTCTTGGTGTTTGTAAATAAGGTAGTTTTGCCAATTAGTTTAGAATTTCCTTTATGCTTTTCCTTTCTTGTTTTTCCCTTTCACGTTGTTGTTTTGTTTTGCACCTTGGGCATCGGTAACCTTATTAATTTTTGACTTATGAATGTGCAGAGGACCACACATTGTTTTAGTGTGGGGTGAGGTGATAAAGAGAAGCATGGAGTTATTCTCCAGGAGGATTGGGTTGGTAGACTATTTGAATTGGCCCTATTGAAAAGATGCATTAGGAGAAAAGAAGGTAGATTGGTGGCAAGATAAGGTTACATTGGAAATCCACGTACAAAGGAGAAAAATCACAAAAACACGAGGTAGGTGAAAGCAAGAATCATGAGGATGGAAGAAGTGCCTTTGGTGCTAGTAACACATGCACAAGAGTCTTTTGTCAAGATGGATTGTTTACACACTAGAAGGTTCAAAAACATTTTGTGTAAGGATTTTGCGCGTGAGGAGAATCATTGAAGTCGGTTTTATTTGAAAACACCGCATTCAATATTGTCGTACAGTGGTAGGTATCCTAGCCTTAAATGTGTAAAAGCGGAAAAGCTATAAATACAAGAGTGGGCATTTCATTATTTTACTTTGCGAACACAAGAAGAGAAATTTTCTTTCAAGAGCTAGGGTTTTGAGAACTGACTCGTGCGAAGGAAAATCCCAAGAACTTAAGCGCAATCAGTCCATTGGATCTACAAACTAGAGTAGAAGTGATTCACAGGTGTGGGAATGTTGTGAAGAAGCACCGTGATCAAAGGAGAAAATCTGATTTAGGGTTTGGGTTTTAGGGTTTTTTGGAGTTTGTAATGAAAGAAAAGGGTGTAATGATGGCCACAAAACCAGTTGATAAACCTACAGAACAATCCAAGAAGGGAAAGGGTAAAGGAAAAGGAAAGAAGAAACAAGAAGAAATACCCTTGGATACAAATGAAGAATGGTACTCGGAGATGCAATACCTAGATGGGGTTTTTCTAGGGCAAGAGTGGGAGTCCCACATAAGAAATATGACCATGATCGACTACAATCACTAGTCAAGTACAATCGCGAAGGAAATGGCACTAGAGCTGGTGTGCCCCACAAATAAACAAACATCGAGATGGGTTCTTGATCTGATGAAGTAGTCAAGGTGGAAATGGAGAAGGTAGGGCTTCTACAACTTTTTGATTTACCATATTTCAGAAGCTTTGAGCACTTGTACCAGTGGTTAATGAAATGCATACATGAAGACTTTTTCTACTTCACAGGGCACAAAATGCACATAACTCCTCAACTGATTTCGTGCTTCATAGGCCTAAACTGTGAAGGGCATGCTCATAGATGACCTCCGGGATGAGGAGGAAATCAAAGAAACCATAGCATCCTAGGAATTGAAGAAGGGATCAAGGTACTACGACATCTCGATATCAGCAATCCGGTGATGAAGATGGCCGCACACCTTATCTCCAAGCTGAATGGACAAGAGAGGTGGACCCAGTGAGCAAGCCCTGGCTGAATGTCTGCAGGAAGGTCACAAAGGGCACCGTATACAACCTCTCCCAATACATAACAGATGAAATCATAAGCAGCATGGAGGAAGGAGGAAAAATCTTATTTGGGAACATTCTGTTAACAATTGTGTTCTCAAAAGTCAAGGTGCCGGATGCATCCGACAAGTTCATGTGGGAGTACCCTGCTAAAGATCCTTCGCTTACGGAGAGGTTTTAGAAATACACATGTGAATCAATGATAGGGGTACACAAGGCACGCTTAGACAAATGGTATACACACCTTAGGAATGCATTCGGGGCTGAATGGCGGATCCCTGAACAACTCCCCACAGTGACCAAAGGAGAAGTAGAGTTCACGGTCTACCGAAGACTTCGCATTGGCAGATTCATTTAGGTGGATGGCAGTTGGAGTCCATGGTGCAAAATCCCATTCTTGTTTACTACCCAATTTTTCCAAGTGGGAGTAAATAGATACAAGGAGTCAAAGAAATTAAACCTTGACTTGTCCACCCTTGACAGAGAGCACAGGGAAATGAGGAAGAAGCTGGTCTACCCAGAGAAGCGCACGTACGTTGAAAGGTACGTGTCACATGATGTGCATATTGTAAGGCCTTTGACCTTACCTATTGCTAGGAGCACTGCTACTAGGATCTACCTACGCATAAGGCCAAAATTTGAAAAGGGTGCATACGTGGAGGATGAGATATCCATCCTGGATGACCCTATTGGCAGAAAGAAGCCCACACCAAAGCATAAGGAGAGGGAAGAGAAAGAGGAACAGAGGGTGGTGGAGAAGCAAGATGTAGGTACCATGGGGACAAGTACCTACGTCCAGAAGAAGAAGAGAATAGTGGTCAAGGAGAAGACCCCAGAACCTGCAAAGCCACCATCCCCTGAGGAACCCTTAGATGAAGAGAAGACCACATCCCGACTCTGGAGTTTTCAAAAAGGAAGAAGAAAAGGATGATGATGAAGAGGAAGAGCTGGAGGTAGATCAGGAGCTAATTGATGTCCATGATTTAGAGGAAGAGGAAGTAGAAGATGCAAACAATGCTTTCATCTTTACAATGAGGAAGGGCACCCGGGAGGAGGAGGGCACGCAGAGCGAAGAGATAAATGAGGAGGAAAGTACCAAGGAGATAGATATGCCCAAGCTCACTCAGGAGGAGGTGGATGAGAAAGTGACAAGGGAGGTGGAGAAGATGATTAATACCTTGGTCGACGAGGAATTGGAGTGCAGCACGGAGCTCGTGCTCGGTGAATTCAAGGAAGAGAAAAGGGAGAAGAGTGTGAGTAGCACAAAAGGCCCAACTCTTACAGTGACTGTTCCAAAGGGCGTGTGCATGGGAAGTAAATGCATGGAGGAAGGAAAATCAATGATGGGGTATGTTAATGACCCTAGAAAAGTTTTGTGTGCATGCTTCAGTACCATGCCCACCAAGGAGCTCACCGCCATGGAGTCCTTTGATCCTGAGGTGGATACCCATGCACAAGAAAGATGCTATCATGGGCGTTCAACTCCCACATTGATGAGCCCAAGTTCGAGGTTAACCAAGGGGCGATACTAGAGCTATCCGAGACAAAGGGGGTCAACCCCATCATAAACGCACAACAACTGTTAGATGAGCAAGTATGTAATGTGCTCAACAAAGTATCATGGAGGTAGAGGCAAGGATCTTCTGTAGAAATGATAGGGTTAAAGTCTTGGAGGACTTGATGGAGAAGAGGAAGGAAGAAATAGTTGAGCTAACAAAGGAACTCAGCCTTGAAAAGTTGATCAGCGCTCAACTACAATGAGAATTACAAGAGGAGAAAGCTAAAGTGTGCGAAGTTTCCAAGAAGGTGGAGCTCATCTCCTAGGCTATTGTCATGAAGCACCCAAACCTTAACCCTCCCACACAAAAGTATGGTTCCTCCCGGAGTGTCTTGAGGACTTGACTCGAGATCCTCACCATGGAAAGGTAGCCTTTGGCCTTGGAGTTGGTAGAGGATGTAGCTACGTACTTGGAGTAGGAGGACAAGTTGAAATTCATCACACTCATAGCTAAATACAACAAGGTGCTTGTTGATGTAAAAGTAGCTGCACAAACCACTTGGGGTCGCATACGACCATTACACGGATCAAGACAAGGTGACAAGCATGTTGCTTTCTAATGACAAGGTGAGCTAAAGGACTTTAGGGAAAATAATAAAGGCAATAGAGCCGAGTGAGAAAATATCCTAGCCGAAGTGGAAAAGAAGTTTGAAGCTATTGAGATCCTGTGGGTCTCAATCAAAACCCGGCTAAAAGAGCTCTACAAGATCATTACAAGGAAGATGGATGCCTTGGAAGATCAAGCAAAGCTGAAGCTGTGGTAGATCATGCAAAGTAACTGAAACCGTGATAGAGACCATAACCACCAAAGGGGAAGGGTTAACCTTTGATGAGGTGAGTACATTGGTTGGAAACCTTTGCACAAGAGCACAGGATGAAGTTAGCACATGGAATACACTAGAGGTGACCTGCGGTAGAATTTTCCCCTTCTTCTTTAGGTAGTTCTCCTTCTATTCTTTCTCTCCCCCATTCTTTATTCTTTCCCTCCATTCTTTTCCAAGGCAAGGCCTTGCCTTTTTGTACTGCATTCTTTGAAAAGGTTCCCAGGGTGGAGAACAGGTGAAGTGTGGGGTAATGTTGGGCCCCTAATGTAGCTACCAAATCTTAAAGGCATGTAAGTGTACGGAACCAATGAAGCGTGCAAGTCAAGGTGCACAAGGCAGGGTTCAAAAGGGTTCTTGGAGAACCTAGGATGCGCGCCAACAAAGCACAATTTGGGACTTAGCTGTTTTAGCCTTTTGGACAGAACACATGAAGAACATGTTCCTGTTTGGATAAGGTTCCAGCTTGGCAACAGGGTGACCTAGGAGGAATATACCTTGTGATAGGAAGATCCAAAAATCTAATCATGACTTGGAGAGGCATGTGCCTAGGACGATCCACACCTTGACACTTGGGGCTAGATCTGAGGTTGCAGAGGAGTTTGTTGGAGCTCAAATGCCTATTTATACACGTGCCCTTAGCAAAGTAAAGAGAGACACAAGTGAGGAAGTGGAGCTCTGCAAAATTATTGCGAGAACTATGGGATAAAATGGGTAGAGGATTATAGGAAGGATGTAATGGGGAATGGGGAATGTAAATTTTTTTGAAAGTCTTCATGTATGGATCCAGATATAGTGCATGACTACGGTCTCCCCTTCTGTGATATTCTATAGTAATGATATGAATGAATATGATAAGGTTACCATGATAATTGAATTAAGACCTTCTCTTTGTATTATCTGCATATTTCTATTATTCTTTTATTCTTGTATAATCATGAACCTTACTTGAATGTTAAGTCTATTTGTGGATTTATGACTTCTATTTTTGTTAATTACATGTTAAAGTGCTTTAACTTTTGATATGACTGAAAGGGTATAGAAGCCTTTAAGAGCTCTATAGCTTTTCATGTCCTTTAAAATCACTTATTCAAGATGATGAATGATGCATTCTACTAAACTCACATAAAACAGAGACTCGGCTCCCTCTCGCATGCCTCGGGTGAGCGCCCAGGTGCACTGTTGGGTGATAAGGCAGCACGCATGAGGTTCCCTTGTTCTTAGTGGGTGCAAAAATGACTACGGGGCCTGCGCTGAAGCCGCCATGTGTCCTTCCCTGATTGGATACAAGCCTTAGGCATTTTTCTTCGTACTTTGACTCTTTTCCCAAAATTCCTTAAGGAACAAAACAACCTTCCCGTCTGCCTTCATTCTACATGCAACATGTGTACCTCCTATGGGACCTGCGGAGTGGCAGGGGAAATTTTAATTTTTTTCCAAAAAAAAAAATGTCAAGTTTTAGAACAAACCCAGCTGAACCTTGTCCAGGCCAAAAATGGTCACGTATGAGGAGATGATAAGCTATAATTTTATGTGCAAAGGACAAGCTGTATGACTGTCAAAAAACACAGAAATTTCCAGGGATGCCCTAAATCAGTTTTTCTTCATGGGTGAAGAATTTTTCAATCAAAAGACAAATGGAAAGTGTTTCAAAGAAATTTACAACCATGGCAAGGGCTTTTCAAAGGCATACAAGTGTGAATCGATCAATTTTGAACTTCCATGATTAGGTAAAAAGGAAAAAAATGGTAGAGGCCCACGGATTTGGAAAATTATGGCACACATGCGATTTCTTTCAAATTAGGGCAAGGTAATGAGTTTACTGAAGTAATCCAATTCACAAGAATGGATACAAGACCTTATACCATCCATATCAAAAGGGTAAAAATGTTTGGGCATGTAGATCAAAGGGAAAAACATTACAAAATGATGTAGGGTTAAAATGGGCACCAACATCAGCTCTGCTCGGGATGGGCACTCTAGTGAGTGCTAGAAGAACAATAAGTAGACCAAGTGCCAAAATAATCCATTGGGCCAATGGATTCATGAGCCAAAGCCTCCAAAAACCAGCTAAGAAACCAACAAAAATGGCTTGCCACACACCAAGGCAAACCATGAACCGACAAAACACCAAAAATAGAGCAAAAGCCAAACACTATACACTGTACAAGTTGGTACATACCTCAAATTTGGGGATTAATCCAAGAAATGCTTCAGATGCATACCATTAACAGGAAGTTCAAGCAATTCCCCATCTAAGTCCTTGAGAAAAAAGGTATTCTCACCAATTCTGATATCAATGGAGTAAGGGCCCATCCACAATGCATCAAATTTACCATGTTTTCCCTTATCTTCATTTATGTTATCCCACAACAAAAATATCTCAACATTGAAATCCCTAGCAGCGGTGACCTTCTTGTCAAACAACCTCTTCAACTTCTCTCTAAATCGACATGCCTCTAGTGTGATGCTCTTCTTTCTTCATCCAGACTCAACAATCTAATTAATCCTTGCTTCATAGGATGACCTCTGATCTTGAAGTTGTTGAACAAACTGAAAAATATATAATTGTAGATGTAAGGGCAGCGAGCTTGAGTTCCATACACTAACTCAAATGGGCTCTTATCGGTAGCTCTTTTGGCGAGTAATTCTATTAGCCCAAATTTCAAAGCCAGTAAATTTTAGTTGTTCACCCCATTTTCTCTTGTTTAACTCCAAGGTTCTCCTAATGATCTTCAACAAGTTCTTATTCTTTGGACTCGGCTTGTCCATTTCCTTGAGGGTTATAGTTTGAAGCATAATTCGATTGGTTCCATACTCATTGTACATTCCCATCAGGGTTTACCTCTGAAACACATGGTATTATCAGCAACAATCTTGACTGGCACACCAAATATGCATATGATATGATTCAACAAGAAGTCCATAACAACTTGGTGTGTTGCTTTCTTGGTGTGGATTTCTTCTACCCACTTGGTAAAGAAATATGTAGCTACAAGGATCCACTTATGTCCAAAGGCACTAGAAGGATTTGAGATCCCACCAATGAAATCCTTCCCCCATTGTTTGAAAGGAGCTTCAATTGATACAGGATGCAAAGGAAGGGAGCCTGAGGCTTTCATTCTTCTAGAGAAACACTGGCAACTTTCAAATTTTCTAATCAGCATGGTTGCATCTTTGAAGAGAGTAGGCCACCAATAACCAGCTCTCAAAACTTTGTGTGTTGTAACCCTTCCAGCAAAGTGTCCTCCACAAACTCCCCCATGGAAATCAACAACTATTTTGGGATCTTCATTTTCAGTCACACATTTCAAAAGGACACCTTCAGGGTTCTTTCAAGCCAGCCCAAAGTTAGTGATGATGTATTTTTGAGAAGCCAACTTGAGGGCTCTTTTCTGATTTTTATTCAAATGATCAAGACAACATAGGTGTCTGAGGTAAAATATTATATCCTTGTACCACTCAGAACTTACCAATTTCTCAAGAACATCTACCCTTTCTTCCTCTACTTCATTCACTTCCATATTCTGTAAGTTGCTCTCAACCATGAGCTTAGCAAGACCCAAACCTCTTACCAACTTTGTGGTTTGAATGTAGATATCATATACCTACGGTTTGTTCACCCATCTACATTTTTTTATTTAGATATCCATCTCTGATAAGATGTATTTTACCATGGTGTGGGAACATAAGCAACAACTTTTGAACTTAAGATATAAGGCACTGAAAACCTTTGTTTCTTTCACCAAGAAAAATGCTTGTTTTTCCAAGATTGTATACTTTAACTCAAAGAGACTTGTAAATCCTTGCTAAAAGAAGGCAATAGGTCTCTCTACCCCATATTCATCCTTCTGCAATAATATAGATGCAATGGTATTTTCATAAGTAAAAGAAAATTTGGAAAGGCTTCTTGTAATTGGAGCTACCAAGACAGTGCATGTTTCAATGCTTCTTTGATTCCTTCAAAAGCCTAAATAGGAGCCTCCTCCCACTTGATAACTTGATCTTTCTTTAACATGCATGTAATCGGAAGATTCAATTCAGAAAAAAATTAGACACAAACCTTCTAATGAAATTGATCTTCCCAAAGAAGATTGGATGCCCTTCTTTGTTCTTAGGTGGAACCTTGTTGATTGCTTCTACTCTCTCGAGGTCAATCATGACACTAGCCTTTGAAACAATATGACCAAGAAACTTGTCCTTTTACCCCAAAGTGACACTTCTTTCAATTGAGAGAATTCCATATTCCCTATATCGATCAACATTATTTCCAAGTCTTTGAAGTGATCTTTTCTGCTCCTTGAAAACACGGTCACATCATCTGATAAAATGCAATGAATTCATTTATGTAACCGAAAAAGAAACATTCATTGCTCTTTGGAAGGTATCTCCAGCATTCATAAGACTAAAATTCATTCTTACATAAACATATGTTCCCCAAGGAGTGGTAAAAGCTTTTAAATCTTTTGACTCCTTGACAACAACTTGATTATAGCCAAAGAAACCATCAAGATGGACAACAATTCGAATCTGATCACTAACTACAATATGTTTTCCATGTTTGGCAAGGTATAATTGTCTTTCAATGAAGCTCTATTGATATTAAGTCTACACAAAGTCTAATATCTCCATTTTCTTTCCAGTGACCTGACACAAGGTTTGCAGACCCAAGATGAATACCTTGTTGGTGAATGATCCCTCCCTCCTTTAGTTTCTTGAATGCATCTTTCATTTTCATGGAGAAGAGTGGATTAATTGGCCTTTGTTTCTGTCTAAATGGTTTGGCATTTTTCTCAAGAGGAATCTCATGCTGAAATAAGTATTCTCTGTATGCTTTTAGCTTTGAATAAGACCAAGTAAGATAGTCTTGATATTTCTTCAATAGTTGAACATAGGACTATTTTTCTTCTTTGTTTACATTATTTCCCAACCAAAATTTTCTTGGTTTATCACTATTTCCCAAGTTATGTTCTTCCACATCCCTTGAGGCGACATACTTCTATTGATGATGCAATCATCATTGTTAAAATTTGACTCAAGTGTAACAAGACCTATAGGAATGGTGTTAGTTTTCAATTGGATAATATCCTTTCCAAAAAAGTCTCTTTTCCTTAAGTCACACATACCATTAGTTCTAATCAATATTCTAATCTAAAAACTCACCTTGATTTTGTAAGAACCTTTGCACTTGAGCATCATCATTAAACACACCGCGATGCTTGATGTTGTCGGGACATCTCGGCCTAGTTAACACTTCAACATTATACTCACAATAAGGTGAAACAGTGCAATCTCCAAATCTTGACCCCAACACTTTGCCAATTTTTTAGTAGAAGCATTGAAAATTCTGTCATGATGCACAATATTGAAGGAATCAAACATCTCAACCAAATTCCAAAGCGCATGATGTTTGTATTGTTTCATCCGCGATTATTTGCAGGCATATAGTTTTCTTATTTGTTTGACAACTAGCTTTGAATCTCCTTTTGCAATGCTTTCCTTGACACCATACTTCCATGCAATTCTCAGACCCAACAACAAGGCTTCATACTCAACAATGTTGTTAGTACATTCAAAATTAAGCTTGAAGGAAAAAACAAACTCTTCCAAGCTAGGAGAAATCAAAATTATACTAGCACCATTTCCAAATTTGGAGCAAGCTCCATCAAATAGCAAGGTCCAAGGAGAACTTACCTATTCAAGTCACTTTGATTAATCCATCTTGTGCTCCTTACCATTAGCAAACCCAATAAAATTATCAACATCAACATCAACAAATAATACTTCATAAGAAGCATTGTTTGGATCCTCAATTAGATGCAACATCTTCTTTTCTCCATAGAGCTTGACAAGGCTGTCCTCAATGGGAATAGTAGAAAAAGACATATCCATTTGGGAACTCCCTCCAACACTTGCAGCCCACTTTCTTGACAAAAACATACCCCATTTGGCAAGGCAATCAACAATCACAACATCAAATTTAAATTCCTCTTAGGATAAGATGCAAGTTGCACCACCAAACCCTTCACACAACCAACTACTGGAATTTCTCTTGAGTCCATGATAGTACACTTTCCAAAGGTTGTTTTCACTTTAATATCTAATTCATTCATAACTTCTAGAGGCATGAAATTACATGATGCACGAGAATCAAACATACAATTGTGAAGTAGTTTATCCTTTATGATCAAAGTTGTGAAGAATGGATCAACATTCAATTGGGAATCAACCTAGGATTTCCCAAGTATACCTCAGGTGTTTCTCCAAGATCCTCTACTGCTGGTGGTGTCTCAAGGTCTGCAATAATTTGAGGAGGAGTTTCAACAATGTTTAGATTTCTCACTGGGGTACTCTTCTCCTCTTTCAATCCCAAGTACTCAAATGCTCTCTTTTTGTGCTCGGGAATCCTAAGAAACTCAATGATTGGAACACTCACTTTTATTTGGCTCAACACTTGGGCTATGTCATAGGGAACACTCTTTGGTAAGAGCAGCATTGGAAGGGAGACAAGTAGATTCATCATATGGCATGGGATTCTTAGTAGCTCGGCATGAGGAGGATCAGTAACTTTTGCTTTGGACAGCGAGAGCTTTTGGTAGGTGTTTCTATTCTAGGATCTTCTTTGGGAATGCTTGTGAGCAAGGGTGTTTTAGGTTTGGCCTAAGGCCCATCTCCCTTATAACAACCTTACTCCTAGTGTTATACTCTTTCTCTTGAGCCACAACAACATTCATTAACAATTGTCTATCTTCCTCCAAAGGGATACCACCATCATACTTCTTAATCATCAAATCTCTTAAGTATTCAAAGTAATTGTTAGGAATTTCAAAATCTTTCTCTACATCAACTTCAAGAGCATGAGAGGAAGAAATACTTGTACCCATTTGACGTAATCCCAAAAATTCTGACTGTCCTTGCACTTATTACCTTAGTTGATGTTGCTCCTCCTTGTGAGCTTGAAGAACAGCCCACCATGTAGATATCATCATCAATACCATCATCATTATTAGCTTCACCATCTTGTTGGTCCACTTCACATGGAGGATGGGGTAGAAAACACCTATCACACCAATCAATATCAGTAACTTCCTCAACAACAGCAACCCTAGCAGTTAGGGGATCAAGTAACACTCTTCCTTCACGTGCTTGAGGATGTCTATTTATAGACCCCATGGGTCCTTTCCCTCTATCATCTGCCCTTTGATCACCCCTAGGATGATTGGAAAATATTTCATGGTTTTGTGCTCTTTGCTGACCTTGTGAAGTCTACCCAATTCCCTTCTCTGCCCGGGCTAACTTGTATGAGATTTCTTTGACATCCCCTGCCAAATTTTTCACAACCTCCTCCAAATCAGCACCCTTGCTAGCTTGAGGTTTTCAAGGTTTATCAACTTTACACCATCTCTCTTGAGAGGATTCCTAATTAATTTGATATTATTTTCAATTTGAAGTGCCATGGTGAAAGCCTGCCTTAAATTGGTAGGATTCTTGTCTCTTAGGTAATAGGTTACTTTCTTATCAAATGCATATGTGTATTTGATTAAGCAAGACTCATCACAAGGCCTCGAGACTAATAGACATCATTCTCAAAGTTTTTTTAAACCTTGTGTTAAAGTCATGAACTGATTCATTGGGGTTCTTCTTGATATTTTCAAATTCAGACAAGAGAAATATAGGATCATTCCTATCACCATATTGCAACCTATATGCATTCTTCATTTCAGTCCAAGAATCAATTGAATTAGCGGGCGAGCCTTGTACCAATCCTAGCATCCTCTTCTAGTGTATGAATGAACAATTTGACATACACATCTTAAAACTCTATTTCAAAATCCTCCATCATGTTAACAAAAAGTTTGATATATTTGATCACTAGTTATTACATTGTTACCTTGGAATTTTGGCAATCTGTTTCCTACATCTTGTGGGACAACATTTGGGTAACCATCCATTCCCATAAATTTTATAGGACTAAAGGTGTTAACAAAAAATGGAGGTCTAGGCTAATCCATATTGCTTTGAGGTAGTGATCTTGGAGGAGAAACATAATGATGATGAGTGAGAGGTCTCGGGGAAAAGAAATGTAATCTTCAAAATGGATATCCCCTATAGGATCAAACTTGATAAACTCTAGCAGATTTGGAAAAACAGGGGTAGAATGAGGAGCAAGATTGGTATTCTATAGGTGCTGATTTTCTTGGAAATTTTACTTGAATTGAAACACGAGGTGCAGATTGAAGTAGGAACTCACCAGTATGACAAAAGGACCTTCACTAGTTGAAGTAAACAAGTTTATGAGAGGATTTATTGAATCGGAATCACTTGGAAGAAGAGTGATAATCCTCTACTAAAGGTTGATCTCTCTCACCAATGGATATATACCTTTGCCTAATGTTTGACCTTTAACAACCTTCCAAACTCTTTGTTTCACCTTTTTTTCTTAGATCGTTTCTTTGAAGTGTTGGCCAAAACAGAGATAGGGTAACGGGCATAGGAGGAATACCTATTCAAATGTTGGTTGATGGGTTGTTGCATGTGTATGACTTCCAGATCCATAGCTAATTGTGAGAGCTTCCTTTTGGCTAGGAGGAACTACCATAATGAAAACAAGACCACCGGAAGGAATTAAACAATATGGCGGTGAAGCTGCTGGCGTATGCTAGATCTAGGAAGTATCATACTTCCTAGATGGTTGTCGATCCACTATTTTAAAAAATTCAATGTTGTAAATAGAGTAAATCTATTGTTATTTTAAAATGATTTAGGTATCTCACTTAAAACACAATAAGAAATATATCTAATCTAACAAGCTAAGCTAGAATAGAATCCAAAGGTCAAATGATTGGTTCTGGGTCTCTGCAGGTCTGATAAAGGTCTCGAGTAGATCACAGGTGAATGAGGGTGAGGTGAAATTAGGTGGGTAGGTCTCTGTTCTAGGCTGTGTGGGCAAACACGAGATACCGGTGTCGATCGGGGTGACAGACAAGCGGTTAGGTGTAGCCGTGTCGATTCTTGTGAGATCTAAAAATGTCATAGAATAAGCTTTTGGTCTCCTTTGTGATTGCACAAAGGACTTTGGTTAGTCGGTATGAGGTATTGGGTGACTGGAGTAGGATTTTACAAGGTTTTAATGGGTATATGGAGGTGAAAATGTGGATAAGGTCAATAGGGGGCAAGGTAGACAATGGATGATAAAATGATGATGAAATGAAATAACCAGGAAAGTATGATGTTATACTTACTTGAATTTCATTTCTAAATGTATGTGTGTGAGGATGGAGGTGCTGATGATGGGTTTAAAGTTTGTATGTGATCACCAACTAAAGAAAATATTACTGCATGGGCTACATGTACACTCTTCTTTGCTTGGATAGATCGGATCATGGCTAGGATAGGCTGTGTAGGAGAAGAGGCTCAATCTCCTTCCTTGGATGCAAGTTTTCACCGGAATTTTCTCTCGAAGATGTGTTATCTCTCCGAGATATGTTCTTTCTCATCAACCTTCTCCCAATGTTTTCCCACCTTGATAATAAGGTAGTTTATGGGTTAAAAGGGAGTAATCGATGGTGGTCCTTAAACTTAACAACTGAACGCGGTTTGGGGTAACCAACGTTGGTCGAGTGAGATTTCCTAGGTTTACTAAAATAGGAAGATCCTCCCCGATTTCCTTGGATCTCATGTCATTATCCCATGAATTATCTTGAGAGCTTCTTGTGATCATGCGGGAATGTGGTTAGAGGGAATGTGGGCATTGATTTTTAGGGTTTGGGTAAATCTTAGTTGAATTCTGACAACTTGCTAAGAATAGGTCTTAGGTTGAGTTAGCTTGGTGAGGTGTCTAAGAGAACTCGTATGTGTTAATATTATTTAAATAATATATTTAAAGAATAAATATAGTGAGGGTAATGAATTATTTTAATTAAATTAATATTAGTGGGGTGAAGGGGGTCGAGGCTAGGTAAATTTAATAAAGTGTGCTTATATGTTGAGGGACCAAAGGGAGTGTGACCTAGTTTTAGTGTCTACATTTTGCCCCTTTTTGTTGTGTAGCTTGTATTGGTAAGTGATGCTAACAAAAATAAGATGTGGTTTCCCCATGTGTGGGTGAAGGTGATCCCCCTCAAACTAGGATCCGACAAGGTAGTAGGGTGAAGCGGTGAGTGGTTTGATAAAAGGTAAATGTGAGGAAAAGGCAAGTGGGTATAAGGGAAAGGGTGAAAGGTCTACTCGAGGTAATTGAGGTAATGGGTCGAGGTCACGAGATAGAAACATTCAAATGCACGCACATGTATAAAGCTGCAAAGACACTACCGGGTTGAAGAGCAGGAAAACTCTACATTGTCTAAGGTCGATAGGTTTATCCAAACAAGGTTGAAGTGAATCCGGTATCCAAGGTATAGGATATGGTCAAGAAACACAATGTAGGTTAGGTGCATGAACGTTTAGGTATGTTCTAGTACACCAAAGGTAGGGTCAAGATAAATGGTCATGGCAATAGGCTAGGTAAGGTCATTAGGTCAATCAACATAGGTAATAGTGCCGCAAGGTATAGTGAACACATGAGGTCAAAGGTCACTAGCGATGGTCCATGTCTAAATATCTAGGTCATGGCATGGGTAAGGCCAAGGTAGGGTAAAATAATGAGTCCCCAAAGGAGGACAAATGGAGGTAGGAAGTGATGAGGTCAAGAAAGGTAAGGTAATGGGTTGGGTAAAGGTTGGATGGGGTAAAGGAGCAAGGTAAAGGGTGGGGTAAAATGGCAAAGTAAGGGCAATGTGTAGGTGAGGGTGACCGATGGCGGTCATGGATAACCGATGTTGGTATAGGAAAACCGATATGCGGTGAGGTAGGGCACAAGACCGATGTCGATCAAGGGAACCGACGTCGGTTAGGTTGGGTTTGTTATAAAACAAAAAATCCACATTTTTATTATTCATTTGGTTATTTATGAAGTGAAGAAATGACAAAAAAGAGAGAAAAGAGAGAAAAGTGTCTAGAGGAAACAGGACAGTGAGTTGGCGATCCCGATTTGATGAGGGTTAGGTTGGTGAGTAGTGGGTCCACGGGATCAGGGTGAGATAGTTGATTGGTTAGAGGTTATGGGTAGTTATTTGGTGATGGCATAGGATGGAGAGGGATCGGGTGGACCACCCGGCCACGGCGGCCGGATGTGTCATCAAGATGGCGGCAACACGACAAGGTAAGTGTCGAACTCTACATGGTTGATTAAATAGATTAGAAGATTTGGTAGTGGTTAGTTGTAGGGTTTTGTAGTTTGTGGGTGGGAAAAAGTTAAATGTTCGTATGGGGAAGAACGGGCAAAAAAAAGAGGGGGAGGGTAGTAAATTGTATAGGTGGGGTGGGTAGGGGTTTTGGGGTAGTGTAGGTCATTGTAGGTGGGGTAAAAGGGATAGGTGGGAGGGTTTTTTTAAAAAGGGGGTTCATGAAGTCACGGATTTTTCCATGACAATGACCAGCGTTAGTCAATCTTGGTCTGGCGTCGGTTGGTAAGAACCAAGATTGGTCACCAAACAGGTGACCAATGCCGGTTAAGTGGTAACCATGGTCGGTAAAGATGAACCGGTATCGGTCACCAAACAGTGACCGATACCAGTTTAAGGGTGACTGGAGTCGGTTAGGATGAACTGGCACTGGTTGGGATTTTAGGCACAAGGGTCCAAGAGGGATGTGGGCTAGGTAGTTGAGATGGGTAAAGTAAAAATAGGGTGGAGGGTAATGATAATTGGTGAATATGGTCATGGTAAATGTAGATTAATGTTGTGCTTGGATTGGATGCAGGGGAGATCGCAGTTACACATGCGGGATAGGGTTCCACCACTACTGGTGACATTGCATGGCTTAGCGACCCCTTTGGAGCTACAACACGTGGAGGTAGTGGGCTTGAGTGGTATTCGGCGCTACCAACATGTTGTTCGGTAGCCCAACTTGATGGTCGCGCTCATCGATAGATGGGACTCCGTGACCAACACGTTCCACCTTCCGACGGGTGAGATGACTATCACCCTAGAGGACATGTTCCAAATTTTTGGTTACCCATATTAGGGGCCCAAATGTACTCTATCTCTTCTGAGGCCTCAGAGGAGCTGATCGGGATAGTTTTTGGTCAAGGGGCGATGGAGCTGAGATTCCATAATGCCAGTTTGAGCTATGACGAGATGTACCTAGCCCACCCGGATGAGACGAGGCTAGTGGTTTTATTGATGGAGGTAGTGTTTTTCTATGCATTTCCCGGATGCGAGAGGGTGGATGCTTTCCTAATCACGATGTGGGTGCTCCACGATATGATGGTGCATGAGACATGCTTTACACTGGCACCAAAGGCATTCTTGGTGCGGTATACAGAGAAGAATTGTGGGTGTATGGCGGTTGCACTGAGTTTAGCTTTGTGTTGTACCTTTATACTGCACTGTTGGGCCTATGAGCACATAGTATGTGTTTGACCTATAAGGATGCCCCAATTAGATGCATTTCTGTGATATTTGTGTGGTTGGGATACGGAGATGGGTTCCTTTTGCAGAGAGCGGAGATCAGATAGGCCGACATATGATGTGGCCCATTTTCGTAGTTGTTGGAGGGGTTGTCTAGAGTGGAAATTATCTGGAGGCCATATGTGGGATTCCCCTCATATAGGCACATGCATGAGGAGCTAGCTAAGCTCTAGCTAGAGAGGTGGATATAGGGTCGTCGTGCTGGGGAGGATGAGATGATCCCAGTAGACAGGGTCCGACAACAGTTTAGGCTTGTACAAGATATTCCTCCGTCCTTCCCACAGTATCGGAGAGATGACATGGAGAGGCCTCTACCTCTACCATAGCCTACAATGCCTACGGGAGGAGGAGCAACTAGTGGATTGATGGATTGATGATGCCGGATGCATAGATAGGTATAGGCAGTGGTGGGTGGCTCAGTTACTGAGCCATACCACCTAGACCAGGGCAGCTGACTTAGCTACCATTACAGTGCAGAGAGACACCCTATAAGGGTAGGTAGTAATGCTAATCACATAGATAGGTATATTGTAGACATAGCTAGAGGGGTCAGAGGTAGAGGTAGTAGAGCTACGAGTATAGGTGGCTAGTTTGCAGGCCCAGATGGCGGAGGGAGAGGGTGGAGGAGATGGAGGAGATGGAGACAGAGATGGTCAGGTGGCAGCCTTACTGGCTCATGTGGCAGGTTTACAGGGCTAGTTGGCCATAGCCCGAGCATAGATGGGGCCTTACGGGCCTAGATACCGCACAGGATAGGGGCACCATCACGAGCACGGGGATAGGGGCACCATTACAGTGTAGGAGCTGGTCCCGGTTCCACGAGGCTCTGCAGGAAAGTCGCTATAGGGCAAGTATAGGGGCCGAGACCTATGGGACCACCATAGACTGTGCTTGTATCCAAGTTACGGGATGCCCTAGGTGAGGCGAGATATTATCAAGATCAGCTCATGGTGGCTAGGATATACTTCCTATCCTACGGAGAGTACAGAGAACAACAGGCATCCAGTGAGAGGACGAGATACCGCACACATATTGTGGAGATCACAAAAGGTCAGCGAGCTATAAGGCTGATCAGGAGATGCCACCAATGCACAACAACCGAGCTAGGTGATGTGCCGTAGGGCCATAGGAGGCCGAGGGTGTAGGTGACATAGAGATGGAGGACATCCGGCGTGCCAAAATGTTTCACCTTTTCTTAGATCATTTTTTGAAGTGTTGATGAAACAGATAGGGTAACAGTGTAAGAGGAATACCTGTTCAAATTTTGGTTGATGGGTTGTTGCGTGCGTATGAATTTCGGATCCATAGCTGATCATGAGAGCTTCCTTTTGGCTAGGAGGAACTACCTATAATGAAAACAAGACCACCAGAAGGAATTAAACAATATGGGCAGTGAACTACCTAGCGTATGCTAGATCCGAGAAGTATGATACTTCCTAGATGGTTGTCAGTCCACTATTTTAAACAATTCAATGTTGTAAACAAAGTAAATCCTATTGTTATTTTAAAATGATTTAGGTATCTCACTTAAAAACACAATAAGAAATAGATCTAATCTAACAGGCTAAGCTAGAATAGAATCCAAAGGTCAAATGATTGGTTCTGGGTCTCTACAGGTCTGATAAAGGTCTCAAGTAGATCATAGGTGAATGAGGGTGAGGTGAAATTAGGTGGGTAGGTCTCTATTCTAGGTTGTGTGGGCAAACACAGAGACCGATTTGATCGGGGTGATCGACGGTGGTTAGGTGTAACCAAAGGTTATGTCGAGTTCTTATGAGATCTGGAAATGTCACAGAACAAGCTTTTGGTCTCCTTTGTGATTGTACAAAGGACTTTGGTTGGTCGAGATGAGGTATTGGGTGACTAGAGTAGGATTTTGCGAGGTTTTAATGGGTATATGGAGGTGAAAATGTGGAGAAGGTCAATAGGGGACAAGGTAAACAATGGATGATAAAATGATGATGAAATGAAATAACCAGGAAAGTATAATGTTATACTTACTTGAATTTCATTCTTGAATGTCTGTGTGTGAGGATGGAGGTGCGATGATGGGTTTAAAGGTTGCAGTGATCACCAACTAAGAAGAAAATCTTCTCGCATGGGCTACATGTACACTCTTCTTTGCTTAGATAGATCGGATCATGGTTTAGGGATGGTCATGCGGCAGAGAAGAGGCTCAATCTCCTTCCTTGGATGTGAGTTTTCAATTGGAATTTTATCTCTAAAGATGTGTTATCTCTCTCGAGATATGTTATTTCTCATCAACCTTCTCCCAATGTTTACCCACCTTGAGAATAAGGTAGTTTAGGGGTTAAAAGGGGTAACAGATGGTGATCCTTCTTAACCAACAACGGTTTTGGGTAACAGATGTCGGTCAGGCCGGATTTCCTAGGTTTACTAAACTAGGAGATCCTCCTAATTTTGTGTCGTTATCCCATGGATTAGATTGGGAGCTTCTTGTGAGCATGCGGTAATGTGGTTAGAGGGAATGTAGGCATTGATTTTTAGGGTTTGGGTAAGTCTTAGTTAGTTATGGCAGCTTCACTAAGAATAGGTCTTAGGTTGAGTTAGCTTGGTGAGGTGTCTAAGTGAACTGTATGTGTGGATATTATTTAAATAATAAATATAGTGAGGGTAATGAATTAATTTAATTAAATTAATTAAATTAATATTAGTGGGGTGAAGGGGGTCAGGGCTAGGTAAATATAATAAAGGGTGCTTATATGTCGAGGGACTAAAGGGAGTGTGACCTAATTTTAGTGTCTACAATAAGTGTTTGTGCACACTCTACATGTTCTATTTCGGACATGTATGATTTTCTTTTTTTACATAGTTGTGCCTTTTATTGTTGTTGCACTTTCCAACTTTAGGCAAGGTTTCATAATGGGAACAATCAAATTTGCCGCTGCAAAGCGTTTAGAGTGAAAGTTAGGCCCATTTAGTACTTCAAATAAATTTAGAGGTAAATTTATTAAACATCATATTAGTTTCGATTTTAGGATGACTCCATGCCCATGGATTCCTCAAGGCCACCGATCTTTACAATATAGCATAATATTACCCCATGAGTCGCAAAACTATTGTCTAATTTTTCATCCCTCTAAATTGGATAACCTAATAGGTATGGGCATTGGTAATCAATGGTGAGAAATGTTTCAATTTATAGGATGAATCAGGTGTAGCTCGATTAAGTTTTGGCTGATTTTATTTTTGGGAAAGAAACTTTTAGAGAGCTCGTCAAGTTGCACAAGTCGGGATGATGGTGAGTTGGGGTTGTTATTTATAACAAATTATACAAGTGACAATCAAGTCAGCGGTAAGAAGGACACTTGACCAATGGTGGGGTCACACACAGTAGGAGGGTGGCATTGGTAGCATGTATGGATGCTATCGGTTGATAGCACAATGAGACAAGAAAGCAACGGTGGTAATAAAGGATGGGTTGAGTGTGGGAGCATAGGTGGCAAGTGGTATGGATGTTCTTGATCGTAGCATAATTCGTGTTCTTGGTCAACGGCAAGTTATATGTGCAACCCATTGGTAGTGGAGATGGACTATTCAAGTTGTGTTGACACGAGGTATCGATTACGGAGTTAATGTGATATTGATCAATCACATTATGCAACCAAATGACAATAAGAGAGAAAATGTAAAGTATATAACGAATCGATAAGAGAAATATTTATCCTAGTGACATCAAGAAATATTTATGGCGGTCATTGGGGAATAAAATGCTATCATCCGGGAGGAAATGTATGCAAATGTCAGTTGATGAAAGATAAGTTGTGAACTTAGCATTAATGGTGGTAGATTTGGTATCTCAACTACCTATCAGAATTTAATGTATGGTAGGTGAGGAAAATTTTCTATATATAAAAAACCCTCATTTTTTGGGGGAACTCGTCAAAATTGTTCCGTAGTGAGTTTCAAGCCTCATATTTGAGCATTTTGCAAAGGATTCTTGCCTTGTGTCTACTTTGTAATAGATTGTGCATACTTTTGAGAAATAAAATTTGTGTTTTGTGGTTTTTCCTACCCTAGCTCAAGTTATATTGCATTTCTTGCCTTCTATTGCATTTGCAGGTATATTGTGCATACTTTGTTCTTCTTACAGGATTTAAATTCATTGCACTTCATTAAGATGGGGATTTAAATGTTGTTTTGATTTTAGCACTTTTTCTACCCTTTCCTACCTCATTTTCTTCCTATTTTCACTCACTAGGAATATATCCACCCTTGTTCTTGGTGTTATCACCTCCCTTAGTGTGGGATTTCATTTTATGTATCTCTCTCCCTAGCTGCATTTGATTTCTTAGGAGTAGTTTAGCATTAGGAATAGTTAGAGGAAGTCAGCCTTCTATGGAGGTCTATATCAGTTTGAGTCCCATAACTTGGAGACAATCCCATGTTTCCTCAAAATCCCGGTTTGTCTATGACCTGTGGTAGGGTGCAATTTTGAGCTCCAACTATAACTTAACAATATTATGATAAAAATGGGCCTATATTGTTAGACATGGTTTGTATAACATAATAGATCTACTTGTTGAAGGAATAAAATAGTTAAATCATGATTCTATCTTACATTCATGAGGGTACAATAATAAATACAAGTTTCAAGGTTTTTAGATATCTTTTGAAGCATTCAAGACAGCATGGAGATGTTTTATGACCTTAGTTAGGTCTGTAAAAGTTTGAGGAGTATGTTTCTTGTTTGAAGTCCTTGGTTACAAGAAAATGTGGATATCAATAAAGTAAAATATCAAGTTAAATTGAATAATGTGTGTCTCGTAAATTTAAGGACAGAGGGGTAAATTCATGTTGAAAACGTAAGTTTTAAAATGTATGTTCTTGTTTTGATGAGTATAATATTGGTGTAAAATTACATTCATGATATCCTAGATGAAGTGTGATGGCCTACGGATTGTTTATTACCACTAAAAATTGTTATTGGTGCTCAAATAGATCAATAGGTGTGAGTATGGTGTCAAGGGATGTAGTCATGTATCAGGTGTGCTTGAGATGTTTTAAAGATGAATGAGATTTCTAAGAAAGGTGTAATGTATTGTTCCAAGAAGGTTTGAAAATTCTCTGGATGAGTGCGAGTTGAAGTGTCAAGGGTAAATGTCACTACAGTGTTTTTAGTAAGAATGGTCTCATAGTTTGTTTGTTGATATCATAATTGTGATGAATTCATGGTCTCGGGGAAGCAAGATGATCTATTTTAATTGGCATCTTATTTTGATTTAGTTGATGTTTCACATATGGTGTTATGAAGGACCGTGTGAGTTGGGAATGTATTGTTCACACCAAGACAAGGATAAATCATGTGTTGTATTGGTTATTCTTAGGATTGAGGTAGATATTGCTATATGGTTGAAGCATCAACATATTGAGTGAGATGAGTTGGTCAAGGTATGAACATGTTTTGTTGTTTTCTCTTGAAGATCATTTTTTCAGTTGAAAGGTAAGTTGTGAAGTAGTTAGTAGTGGTTGGTAAGCATGTAAGGTCTACATCATTGGTTTCTAGAAAATCAAAGAGAGTTGTATTTTCTATGGTCCTGATTACTCTTGGTAAGGTGTACATGAGTTAGTGGAGTGTAGATGCTAAGGGGAGATAGTTAAGCTCATTAGGTTAATGAGACAAGTTTTTTTATGGTGTTCAATCAGTTGAGAAGCAAGGGGAGATATAAATATGGTTAGTTAGGATTATTTACACCAAGAAGGTATGTGATGTGTCAAGATAAGTTGAGGTTACTTGTGACAAAGAAGAGCATGAGTAGTGTAATTGAGAGGTAATAAAAATTGATTAGTTTTCCCAGGAGGTCAATTGTTATGTGATGTTTGATAAAGGATCGGTCCGAGATGTGTTCTCACCTCAAGAATAAGGTCTAAGTTAGTTCTGAAGGCATGCATTTTCCAATGGGGAGAAGATTTTCTTAAGGATTCAAAACAGATTATGAAGAAGTCAAGTTGACCTTTTCATGTTTGGTTGATGTTTCCAACCCAGTGGATATCCATTTTTGTTTCCAAGAGAATATTTTGAAGGTATGTTTGTTTTTTCATTAATGTAAAAAAGGGGAGAATGAGTTGATGGCATGTGTTCCTTAAGGGGAGAATGTTGTTTTTGTGCTTTTTCCATCAATAGGTTTGCCATCAATGACAAAGGGGGAGATTGTTGGTATGGTGTTGTCATTGATGTTAAAGTATGATGTTTTCAAGTGTTTTCATTGATTTCATTGATGTCAAATAGTTATGGAACATGAAGTTTGATTGGTAGTGTCAAGTCAAGTTGAGTTTCTTATTGAGATTATTTGGTCCTGGTGATGGTGCATGGGGTCTTGAGTCAGTTTGGTGGCTTGTAGAGGTGTTGAAGTGAATTGGTGATGTTTTTGTGATGTCATAGAGTGTGATGAAGTTCATTCAGGTTTTTGAAGGTGCCAAAGTGATGAGAAGGTCATATTTAGTGAAGCAAGCATGTTCAAGGTTCTTGTTTGTGAAGTTTAATCGGGGTATGGTGTGGTATGATTAATTACAAGTATGTGTGATTTTTATGATCCTGGTGAGAGCATGGGATTCATGAGTATGAATTTTGGTACATTCTTAAGTGTTTTAGAGTCTTTGGTTCAAGTGTTAGACAATGATTTTAGGTTTATTCCTAGACCTAACCCTTAAGAAAATAGGTCTTGTGTGGTGAAGACAAGTACTTGAGTATATTTGGATAAATGTGAGAATTATAGATGTATTGGCAGGTTGATATGATGGTTTGGTTCAAATTTTATGTCTAGTTGATGAACATTTTGTGAGATATTACATTTTGACCAAAACTCAGTTCCTAAAGGAGATATTTTGAGCTAAAAGTTGACTTTATGCTGCTTGTTGGAGAGTGTGTACTTTGCATGAGGATACAATCTCTTGGGGATAGTTTAATATGTCTATTATGAAGATTTTACAAGTGAAATTTGAGGTTGTTTGATCGTCAGGTTTTTATGAACAATCATTAAGAAAGTAAATTGGTTTTAAACCCTCTAAAAATTATAGTTGTTTAGCGACTTGAGATAACTTGTTTGTAGTGATCTAGAATTGATTGTTTTTGTAAATTTTATGATTGGATGTTTTAGAGGACTCTTCCATATTTTTTTTTGGAGGCATTTAGAGGTTTTGGCTATATGTGTGGGCCCCACTCAAAAAGGTAAGTTTATGAATAGTTTCGAGTTTGTGAAAAAGTTATCCATTAAATAAGGTGACTAAATTAGAATTTATGGAATTATGGAAGTTTTTATTCATTTTATGATGGTTTTAGATCATGGTTGATCTCTTAGGTGGTCAAGTGTGCCCTATCTTGAAGACCTGGTTTTTAGGTAATTTTGGGTAGTTTGGAGTAGTATGGTTGTAGATGTGGTTTTGAGGTTATAAAGTCAAATTTATGGCATGAGTTGATTTTTTATTACCCTTACGTCAAGATATTTCCATTTATATATCACACTTTTGTTTTTGATAATATTTAAGGTATTTATGACTTGTTTTGTGAAGACTATTTTTGGGGTTCTTATTTGTGCATGCTCTTGAGTGGCTTCATGGTGTGCAATGATGATTCGAGTTGTTTCATGGTTTCTTGAGTTTTTTTAAGGATTAGAAAAAAATTGTGTCTCATGCTTTATTGAAGTTGGTTTTTCTCTAGAATATTCATTTTTGGCAAGTTGGCTTGTTTTGGTGTTTTAGGGCTTCTTGAGTCGTAATGGTGGTCTAGAAGGCTCTAGGTGATGTTGGTGACATATATGGTCCTATGAGTGATATTTTTATCATGTTATTATGACGTGGGAATATTTTTACTCTATGATGTCTGACCCATGTGAAATGTAATGAAGAAACATGTATAAAGGCAAGTTAGAAAGCTCATTTGAACTAGTTATGAAAGAGAGGGAAAAGTGCGACCTAGAGGGGTGTTTGAAGAAGGTATTTTTACCCATAAGAGAGGGAAAAGAGTGTGTGCATATGTTCTATAGTTTTTTTCACATAATGTAGAGATATGTCATTTGACCTAATTCAGCTTGGTGAAGAAGATATAGAGCAAGTTGACCTAGTGAGAAAATTGAAGGAGGAAGGAGAGTGAGCTTCAATTTTTCATATTCAATTGTTGCAAAAAAAATTCCATGGCATACACAAATTTAAGGAGGATATGGTTGGTTTTTATTCATATTTTGGGTTGGTTACTCATTATAGGGTTGGTGCTCCTTGTGGGGTTAGTGCCTCACTAAATCTATGGGTTGGTGCTCAACTAAATTTAATTCATAGCTCTAATAAATTTTTATTTCAGTTGTTTTTATTCCCCTTTAGGGTTTCTCACTTACATTTTTTTATTGTGTTGTTGCACTCTCATTTGTTCTTTTATAGTTATGTTCTTGTGGATGCACACTTAATGGTTAATGAATGCAGTAGTATAAGTGGTTTAAAATTTTATTGCACATTGATTCACCCCCCCTCTCAATGTTTTTCTTCCCACAGGACTAATCAATACCATATCATATCCCACCCCAATTCTAATCATGTTTATGGGGCTTAATTTAGCCTAAAATATGATAATGATTTTACCAATTGATTGATTGGCCAAAATTGGAGCACAATTCACTCCTTGATTAATTTATTAACTATATTAGAGCTCGGTGGATGCTGTGATTGAACCTATCAACTATTCAATTCATGATATAATGAAATTAGGGCCAAATGAGTCCCATATTACTTCATATACAATCATAATGAGTACCAAAACTTGTTACCAATTGGACCATTTGATTAATTAGCTCAATATGTGAAGAAATGGGGGTTAATTAAGAGCCAAATCATATATGAAAACATAATTAGGTTAAATTTATAAAATGGACTCTAATTAGCTCCTTAATTTAATTTATAACCTCTTTGATCTTCATTATAAATAAAATAGGATCCAATTGATTATAAATCACGTCCTATCACAATTGGAATTAGGTTCATGGGGATCAATTTAGCCCAAAACATGTTATTGATTGGACCAATTGATCAATTCTCTCTCAATCTATGATGAAATGAGGGCTAATTGAGATATAAACCACATCCTAAATTTGTTATCAAGTTAAGGGGATCATTAGCCCTAGTTTCTAATGTGAATGAACTAATTGAATATTTTACTCATGATGTTATGAATTTGATGTCAATTAAACCTTAAATAACTTCTTATGTCATTGGAATTTGGTTTAAAAGGATTAATGTATCTGAAATCATGCAAATCATTACACCAATTAACTTATTGGATTAGTATATCATGAAATTAGGGTTAATTGAGCCACAAATCACATCATATGGTCACAATTACATTCATTTATGACTCAAATTAAGCTTAATTTCCTATATGAATGGACCAATTGAATATTTTGTTCATTATATGATTAAACTGGGGTTTACTTGGTGAGACTTAATTTATCCCAATCACACAATTGATTGCGCCAAATTTGGTTAATTTTCTCTTTATATTTGTTGAAACTGGGGTCAATTGAGGCCCAAATCACATTCTATTTGAAATTAGGCACAACAAGCTTAAATTTGGTTCATGTGGCTCAATTTATCCCAAATTAGCCTTAATATCACCTAGCACGCCTTCTAACTTCATATGTGTAAAATGAAGGGGCTCAAAGTGACCTATTTTTTCTTTATCAATGAACCATATGACTTGAAACTTAGTTCAATATGTGATGAAATTAGGTCTAATATATTTTATGAGTGCATATATTGAGACCAATTTTTGTTTTATGATGCCCTCTGGAGTTATAAATATTACTAACTCATCCTTATTTTTGTAGGTATAGCCCAATGTTAGCTAACCCCTAGTTTCAATGGTTTCTCCTCCAATGGGAGAAATTCCTCCATTGTTCCTCTTACTGATCCTTGGTGACACTTATGCATATGTTCAAACTTAATTTTTATTCGTGGAAGATTTATTTTGGATACTACGGCATAAATAAAAATAAATCCGTGGAAGAGAGCAGAAATACTATAAAGCCACATAAAATTATGGAAGCTGCAAAATACTACAACAAACTACGAAGCCTACCGAGAAGATGTAGAAAGACCAAAAAAATTACATACTAAGCAATAACAGATTCACCGACCATAAAGTGGATTTAGGATAATCGCATAGTAAATATATGTATTTGAATGTAATAGATAGAGATATATATAGATAGATATATGGATAGAAAAATAGGGAAAGAAAGATAGAACATGAGGGAATAGATATTAATAGAAGAAATAATGAATGGAGGACGTAATGAGAGTGTGTGAGATATATGTGTATGACATATGTAATATGACCCCTTTATTATGATCTAAATTAAGTCATTTATATCTAAAACTATTCTAAAATTTTGTAACTTCATGTAAGAATATGAAACTGCTAAAATTCTCTAAGAATTTTCCCCTAGGAGTTAGGAACATCTAGTAAGGTTTAGACCATAGCATAGTCTTGACCAAAATTATGTGGTTTAAACTAATGTAAATTGTGCCACTTTGTTGTATTTGTGTATATTTTTGAGTATTTTTACCCTATAAAAATATGTTCCTTTTGTAATCTACTTGTACTAATTGTAAATGTAGAATATATCCTAATGAATGCCCAATATTTTTGAGGTTCGTGTGATAAAGTATTTAAGTGTGTGGCTTAAAATAAAATGTGTGTACCTATGTCAGATAAGTATGATAACTTCATTGTATCACATGGAATGTTGTAATGGTGGTCATTGTTGGGATCCTATTTCTACAAAAATTTTGTACATAGTAGAGACCACGGTGCTCAAAGAAAGGAACATGCACCACACAACAAAAATAGTAGCATAGAACATGAGTATAGAATAAAGTAATAAAAATAATGAAAACATAGTCACTAAAACTAACATAAGTGATAGCATTGAAAATATTCACATCAAGGCATAGAGCCACAAACATAGGACATACATGGTGTCGCAAGAAAATCGTATAAACGACACTTTAGGCCACATAAAAAGAAGTAAGTGCATACACACAATAGAGTAATATATCCCAAAACATAGAAACCCTTGTTTTCATAAGGAAATCAAGGTTCTCAAAATATCATACAATAAGTAGTCAAGTAATCAACCAAAGCAGATAATAAATTAATCTAGTTAAGTAATTATAGAAAACATTAGTGAAAAATCACATAGAACAAGATAGGTTAGTGTTACACAAGACAAGTGTTAGTCATGTTATCTCAAAAGGTAACATATGCATTATATATGTAATCATGTGTGATGAGTAAGTGTAAAGTAATTGAAATGAAATAGAATCACCTATGTAGCATAAGTAATGCCCCCAAAGAGTAGTTTCATTGGGAAGGTACAAGACCGACACATGTCATTGTGTATCAATCAAAGTGTAATGCATCAACCTCAATACACATTGTGAATGCATGTGTATAAATTATATGGAAAATATTATATCTATGAAAACAATATGATGAACAACATATATGTAAAGTGAAAATATTTCTAGATCAAGTCATGAATAGGTCTTGATTTTGTATTTTTACAAATATTGTAATACTATATTATGTGATTTTTTTATGGTTTTATGTTTTTAAATTATTTATGTACAATGAAGGGGTAACACAATATATACTTCTTTGGGGACTCTTCGGGAGGCATGGAATACGCATAAGATGAAGGAGGCGAACTTAAATGTTTCAAGTGGAAGAAGGATATTCAATATAACCTATGTAGGATCCATAGTATGTGTCATAGGATACCTAGGAAATAAATAAAACAAGCATAAGCATGTGTAGCGTGAAGAGCTAGGAGGAAAAACCCACTATAAATATGCATGTGATAATTATTGGCATGTAAGTAGGGTAGATTAGATTGATATTGGTACAAAATAATAGTGTAGTGTGATTAACTCCAATAATGTGTCGTAATGGACAAGCTAACTAAATAAAGGACATTTGGTCATTCCAAAACATAATTATGCACTCTTATTAAATATTTGTGACTTATTATTTATTTATATAAAGGGAATTTTTATCAATATACATGTAGACATAATATTGACTTAATGATGTTGTAACATAAATTTTGTTTCTTTATAAATCTTTTTGTATTTAGATATTTCTAATAGTTTATTAGGAATATCTCCACTCGAGATACATCTCTCATAGGATTATGGGAAGCTGTTATATGCAGGTGGCATCTTGTATGATCCACAACATTTATAGATCAATGCCTTGAAGGAGGAGAATGGGATCTATTAAAAATCGCGTATCAAAGGCTATAATTATGTTTTATTCAACATCTTAAGTTTTTTTCTCTTTTGTATAAAAATAGTTATCATGATGTCCATTAAAGTAGTGGAAGTTACAAAAGGGTGGTCATTTTCTCACCTCGAGTTGATGAGGGTGATGATAATTAAATAGAAATCAAATCAAACACTTATCAAACATACTAAGAAAAAAATTGTGTGTAATGCAGTCAAATATTTGTCAAATCATAATGGTTTCTTCTTAGAAATAGGAAGTCATCTAATAAGAGATTGATTCCTAGGTGTAATATGATAGGAGTTATTTCCACGATGTAGAACATTGACTTATCTTGAAGTAGAAGATGAGGAATTCATAACATTAGAATTGGGCTCCATAGAGTGAAGGAAAAAAAGGAACATGTGAAGGTGTAGGAATATGTAGGGGATGTCATAGATGTGTTATCTCATCCTTAATTGACTTGATATCAATGATTGTAGATTGAATTTTTAGTTGAAAATCATTTTGTAAATATTTAATAGACTATAAAATAGTCTTATAAATTATTCATTGTCATGACCATTTATGGAGCCATGAGGATCAATATTAACATTTTCATTTTCTTAATAGGAATATAATGCATCATTGCATTTTCCACATTAATATGAAGGGAATATACATAGGTAGGAAGAAAAAACTTTCATTCATGTGAAGAGAGAAGGAGCACAAGTAGAAATTCCATTGTTGTTGGCATAATAGAACTTGTATTTACATTAGAATATATGGTAGAATGAGGAGAGAACATTCATTCATAAATTCATTATCATTACTAATTCCCATACCATTAGCAGAAGAGTAAGAAATTCCATCAATTAATTTAATTATCAAAGGAATATTCTAATCATGTGAAACATCATCATCATCATAAGAGGATTCATTGTTTCCATTAGTTGTATCTTCTAGATAGGGAGAAGAGAGATAATCATGTCCACAAGTATGAAGAGTTATTTCACTAGTAATTTTTACATTATTAGAATAGGGAATATTTTCATTCAAGTAGTAAGGGAGGAACATCATCAATATTACTATTTTAATAATAAAAAATCATCAATCTCATAGCCAAAAATATTTTCACAGAACATGGCTTGTGTGTATCGATAGATCTAGTCACAACTACTTATTCACAATAAAATGAAATTATTATAGGAGGATAGGTATGATTAAACCCTAACTTAGGAGTGATAAGACTCATAAGTAATGTTTCTACATAACCTATAAAAGGAATGGTAATTGTATTAAATTTATGATCGATGGTGAAGGTTTGAAGCGGGGAGGATGTTGTGTAGTAGCGAGAATGATCTCATATAGTAGGATAACCTTATAGTTATAAATTTTAATCTTCCCCTAGATTTGAGGGATGAAATTTACAATTGTGTAAAGGGTAATAATAATTATGGATATGAGTACCCAAATAATGATTAAAAGATTGATATTATTACTCATGAGGCTCATAAGAGGCATGGACTTGGATTAAAGGGATGATAACCTGCCATATATGATTTCATGACGAGTTCTTAAAGACAATCACGGCTTCCCCGGCCATCGACAGTGCAGAGAGAAATAACGCCACACTCAATAAGAAATGGTACATTAACATT
>CM031241.1:346977347-347064419 GCA_018340775.1 Taxus wallichiana var. yunnanensis | reverse complement strand
CAATACACTCATTTAAACAACTCATGTTAGGGTCATCAAAGCTTTTGACATGAACAAATTGTTAAGAACAGGAATCGTGGGAATTCTTAAATATCAAACAATAACATAATGAATCCACCGCCATTTTATCCAAAAATGGCACATGGTTCTATACTCATGCAATAAGCTACGCAAACATGGATCAAATGGAACTATGTGATTTATTCCTTCATTCTCTCAATAGAGAGATAAAGGAAGAAGTCCATAAGTTCCCACTAAGAACTTATGATGAAGTACTTGAGAGTGCTCTCCAAATTGACCAAGCAAAGGATAGATGAAAGTGGTCATAAGACATATGGAAGATCCTTAACAAGAACCGCAGAGTTACAACAGATGGGGTAACTGCGAGCAAGTTAAAAGGGAAAATGTCAGAAACATTTCACTACTGTTAATAATCAGCAAAATAAAAATTTTACTCCAACAATCAACGTGGTGGATTTTAATCATCCACCATGACAACAATGAAAATCCAAACACAAAGTCCAAATCGAAACCCAACCAGATATCGCAGTCAAAACCAAAGGCAACAACCTTATCGAATTTTGGGCCACAACAGTTTTAAATCAACTACCTTGAAATTATAATCCCAATTTGTATTGTGGCTTCCACAAGATTCTAGGCCACGATACTAGGACTTGTCATGACTACAATAAATTCATGCAAGTTGCTTGCGTAAGATCAAAAACAACTCTTTATAGATATGTTTTTAGGAAATTCTATAGTACTCCATGCCAAACACTTATACAAAGGGCCTCCCTAAAATGCACCCCTCAAGATCTTTAATGATCCGCTCCCAAACCATTCTAACAATAATAGGTTAGATCCTAACGGAATAAACAAGGGTGTTGTAACAGGAACAATGATCATGAAGCTTTAACTTCATTAAATCCACCGCCACACCCCAACTAGAACTTGACCCCAAACCAAGATAGTTGGTCTGGTAGAATTAGACACCAAGCTACCCATAGAAACCATAACAAGAACATGGGATTATTCTTCTCAACCAACTCCAAGTTATCCATTGGAGCTAGACAACATTCAACAAATGTTGGTAAAACCCATAGGTGCCTATGATTTAATTAATGACTTAACTAAAACCTTCTCTCACATCTCCTTTTTGGATTTGTTAAAGAACTCTCCCGCCCACAGGGCTGCCCTCTTAGAAGCATTAGGCCTTGGTCATTTAATCAACATCACTCCTCCTCCGGAAATGCAAGTAAACCATGTAGACTTTGACTTCTACCCTCCAAGGTAGCCAGATAGGGATATTGAGTTTATATTCGATATAAGAAAAATGCCAACAGACGCTGAGATTTCACGAAGAGGCGACCCAACCTTACATTTACAAGTATGGGTTTACAATAATTATGTTAAACGTGTAATGATTGACGATGGGGCAGTCAAGTTAACATAGTCCCCTTTGCTTTTCTTCAAAATTTAGGATACAGAGAGACAAATGTTCCACAACGTGTAATACGCTAAGAGGTTATTATAGCCTCAAAGCCACTTCAATTGGAACCATAGTTTTATCAATCACTCTAGGACCAAGATGGTCCTCACCGAATTTTATATTATAAATCAAGAAACCAACTATAATATGATCCTTGGTCAGCCATGGATACACCGCATGAAGGTAATCCCTTCCATGTTATTCCAAGAAATAAGATTTCTACATTTAGGGAAAATATTTGTGGCACAAGGTGACCCAAAATCGATATACACCTAGCTGATTTGAAGAAAAGACTAGGCGTTCACTCCGAGTTTGAACTCCCAACAAATCAACTTATTAAACCAATTAATTCAAAACCAAAAGAGAAGTTGATACTCACCGCAGAGTTGGAAATTACAAATCTAGCCGTGAGGACATTCCAAAGACTCAAAAATGAGACCAATGTTAAAAAAATAATGTCATTAGGGACCACTACAAAAATTATTGAGTTGCTAGAGAAATACTTACCAATTCTCCTACCATTTGATTCTATGGGTATAGGACACACCCTAGGGAATTTATTCTCTTCCATCGATGAAGTTTTTATGGTAAAAGTAACCGAAACAAAAGAAATAGATACGATAGATATCCCAACATCCATTTTTCCAAGAAAGTATTGGACTCTCCACTACGATGGAGCTAGATGTCACTTTGAGAGGGGTGGGAGTGATCTTTACTTCATCCGAGGGAAAGATCCTACCTTTCACCTTTAAATTAAACTTTGAATGTAAAAACAAGGGGTTGAGTACAAAGCTCTCCTCCATGGCCTCATCCTAGCTAAAAGAATGGGTGTCAACAACATTAGGGTACTAGGAGACTCGCAACTAGTTGCAAACCAAGTCTCCGAGGTATATGAAACTAGGGCTGAACATTTACAACTATACAAAACAACGGTGTTAGATCTAAGCAAGGGATTTAACTTCATATCAATTGAGGCAATCCCACGAGAGCAGAACCTTCTCGCAGACTCAATAGTAACCTCGCCTTTCCGCTTCACTCCAAACAAGCCGTAGGTTGGAAGATACAAATTTCATAGTATCACTTTGTACTGAACCATTAGTGCGTAAAATACCAACAAACTCACTCCTAACTCATGGAGAAGCTGAGGATGATTTTTCTATCATGGATCATTTGGATGATGATAGAGTCACTCTCAAACATCTAAACGCTTATGCGGAGCTACACCTTGCTCACCGTATAGTTGATCTTTCCCTAATACCACATTCCTCTTCCTATTTTGGAAAGCCCATGGTAGAGTCTCCTCCACAAGAAGATCTCAATATCTACGAGATAGAAGGCGGAGAAAGCTTGGAACTACCTTCGGCCCCACCTGAATTTGAAGAAGGTAACACTTCTTTAATAGAAGAAACCATTGATATAAACATTGGAATGGAGGAAGAACCAAAATTTTTGAAGTTAGGATCCTTGTTAACTCTAGAGGAGATAGAAATACACACCCAAATCCTCAAAGAACATCAAAATGATTTCACATTTAACTATAAAAAATGACGCTATCATTGCACCACATATCATGTGGTACATAATCTTGTCACTAAACCAGATGCGAAACCAATTAAATAGAAGTCAAGACCAATAAAGCCAAAAGTGGCTCTCATGGTAAAAGAGGAAGTGATTCATCAAACCCATTGACTATTCATAATGGGTATCTAATATCTTCCATGTTCACAAAAAGAATGGGAAAATACACACTGCATAGATTTTTGGGATATTAACAAAGCTTGTCCTCAAGGATGACTTCCCATTACTATCCATCGACATTATCATTGATGCAACATCTGGTTTCAAATTGTTGTCCCTCATGGATGGGTTCTGTGGTATAATCGATTAAAATATCTAAGCAGATCAAGCCAAAACTACATTCATAACTCCCTAGGGAACTTTGCACACGCTGTCATGCCATTCGGCCTTAATAATGCCGACGTTACATATCAATGGGCAATGACATACATATTCCACGATCTTATCCATAAAATTGTGGAATCCTATGTGGATGACTTATTGGCCAAGGCCAAGAAGTGTTGTGATCATCTAGAAGTGCTCCGTATCATCCTCTCACGATTAATTGAATATGGCGTCACATTAAACCCAGAGAAGTGCGTGTTTGGTGTGACAGGAGGCAAAATTCTATGGGCTATATTATATCTTCACAAGGGATTGATGTTGATCTAGCCAAAATACGAGATGTTCTCAAAATGATCCCACCATCGGACGAGTCTTGAATTAGGTCATTTCTTGGGAAACTTGATGCAATCCAAGGTTCATCCCAGATTTAAGTTTTTTCATTCATCCAATCAACAATCTATTAAAGAAAGATTATAGATTGATTGGACTAAAGAATGCAATGAGGCCTTTGAAGTAGTTAAACGCTTCTTTTGTCTCCACCCATGCTAATTCCTCCCAAACCAGACCATCCTTTGATCCTATACTCATGGGCCACCGATGTCTCGCTATCCCGCATGCCGCTCAAGAAGACAATGATAAATGAGAATGTGCTGGTATATTTCATTAGCCGAATGTCGTTGCTCAATTATGAAACACATTACACACAGTAGAGAGAGAATGCCTTACCATAGTCTTTTGCAACAAAACATTTAAGACATTACATGTTAAACCAAGAAACAAGGGTCATCAGTAAAGACAGATAATTTACGAACATTTCTCACGCAAGGGTCTTTATCTAAAAAGGTTAGACATTTCATAACCTTAATGGGTGAATTTGAGTTGAAATCAGTGGAACCAAAAATCCATTAAGGGACAAATCATTATAGATTAGTTACCCGACAATCCACTAGATGGAGGTGATCTGTAAACTGGACTTTCTTGATGAGTGTGTATACTTTGTCTGAAACCAGGCCCCCATCTCTACATGTCCCCGATACATCGATATCATCAATTTTATCATAGACCACACATACCTGAAGGTGCTACATCACAACAAAGAAGGTGGTTACACATTATCAATGCTAAATATGTTGTTTTAGAATAAGTACTATATCGTAAAGCCTTCGACGACATGCTTCTAAGATGCGTTAACATAGAAGAATCCAAGAAGATTCTTCATGAATCCCACAGTGGAATATGTGGAGGCCACTTCGGTGGTCACGCCACTACTCACAAAATACATCGGATGGGATATTTTTGGCCCACTCTTGAACATGACACAATATAATTTGTACGTAAGTGCCACAAATGCCAAGAATTCTCTCACGAGATTCACATGCCAACATAATCCCTGCAACCAATAACAACCCCGTGGCCCTTCTCCATGTGGGGTTTGGACTTGATAGGAAATTCTCTCCCTCATCAACCAATGGCCATAATTTTATAATTACAGCCATGGAATATTTTACCAAATGGGTGGAGGCCATGCCCCTCACCACCGTACCAGGTTTGGTAATTGCCAAATTCATTCTAAACCAAATCATTTGCAGGTATGGTGTCCCACAAGTCATTATCTCATATAATGGCACGTCCTTTAAAAATGATGAAGTCCATGAGTTATGTAGCAAATTCAAAATAAACCATCACACGGCCTCTCTTTACTACCCTCAAGCCAATGGGCAAGCCAAAGCGACAAACAAAACATTAAAGGTTATTCTCCTCAAAATACCAAGGAGAATAAGTGAGATTGGCATTTAAAATTATATCCAACCTTATGGGCCCATCAAACCTCAATAAGAACACCAACAAGAGCAACCCCTTTCTCGTTGGTATTTGGGGCAGAAGTAGTTCTCCCACTTGAGGTTGAAATACCCAATCTCTGCATCTCATTACAAGGGATTCTGGATGAAGAATCTTATAGGGAGGCACACCTCTCTCAACTGGAAAGCCTTGACGAGGCCAGTTAAACTCCAAACAATGACACAAAGCCTACGCGAACCGAATGTGTCAAGTAGTATAACAAAAAATTTACAAGTGAGAAATATATGAGGGAGATCTAGTTCTAAGACTAGACAACCAGATTGATAAGAAAACTGGCAAAGGAAGGAAGTTTTGGCCCAAGTGGTTGGGCCCATACCGAGTCATGAAGGACTATGGAAATGGTGCGTATCTTTTATGCACACTAGAAGGTGAGGAATTCAATGAAACTATCAATTCTCTTGCATCTTAAATGGTTTTATGCATAAGACATCGAATCACCACTTGTACATTATAGTTATGTACATTGCATTAGTCTTTAGCTATTTCATTTTTTTCACTCATTTCATAAAAATGTAGTCCAGAACTTACTTCGGAGAAATTTTATTACAAACTTCTCAAAATATTGGCGAAAGCATTCAAATCACATCTCTTCAAACATCATCAAGTATTTTCAAATCTTCTCATCAAATTCGACAGACAAGTATTGACGAAAACCATACCAAGGCCTACATACTTGGTTTTTCTCTTTCTTTCTACTAGGTGAATTTGTCCTTACCTACTATGCTATTCTAGAAGCTTCTTGGTGTCACATTTATACCTATTAAACCTCTTTGAAAGAAAGGATATCCCAAAGTTACAGGTCATAAAAGTTAAAATCAAATGGAATCAAAAGCACCAAGCAAACAGAATATTTTATTTTACACACTTCTTTGCCCCATCAACCTTCAAAGTGATAAGCCCGCATCTCTTACCGGGTGGTGCGAGGTTGGGAAAGGAAAGAAGTTCCTTACTTTCCTAAACCTTGCCTTTGGTGATAAACATGTGCTTTTTTACTAGTGGCATGAGGCAAGGTGTGGGGGTCCATTCACACAATTTAACAAATCTTGGTATTCTAAAAATACAAATCAAATTCTATTAAGAGAAGACAAATGTCCAAATTCCAAAGAGATCAAATCCTCAAAACCAGATTTTGTCAACCAAGTTACCATTTATAAATCTAAGTCTAGATAAACTAGAAAGTAAGTGGCCTTCTAAGCTTGGTGGTAGTTCTGAGTAGGGTAAGTGTGTAGGTCTAAGTTTGGTTTTGTTACTGGTTGGTTTGTCTCTCATCATTCCGTCTACCAAACTCATACAATTTGTGCCCTTCCTAACTCTTGGTGTAGAGCCCTCACATCTTACTAGTTGCGTGGAGTTAGGAATGGGGAAAATTCATCTCTTTATCACTATACATTCATCACGTTTTGCCAACATAAGAAGAAATCACAGATATTGCCCAAAGAGGTCGAAAGTTCAATACTACAATGTGTTAATCATCACATATCAGCATTACAAAAACATACAAAGTAAAACATTTTGTTTACTATCATTTGTTATCCATCACATACATTCTAAAAAGCATGAAAACAAATACTCTAAAAACATCTAGTATACATGTGGAAACAAGTCATGAAATTCTAGGCACCAAGAGTCTAGATCCATAAAAGAAAGATATATATATATATATATATATATATATATATATATATATCAAGTTTTATATACAATGCCATCATGCACTAGGCATGGTCAAAACACTTAATGAGCCCGAAAAGTACAAAAAAACTCATATAAATATCCGACAAAACACTACAAAAATAGCCTCTCAACCCCTATGGGATCCCTTAGAGGGTGTATGACCACGTCTAGGACTCCGGCTACGTTGGTGCTCTAAATACACTGAGGGCTTGTGGTCATGGCCAGTAGCTGCTGTCCCACTATGTGAATGACTCCTCCTCATCAAGCGCTCGGCCGTCCTATATCCAGCTACCTCAGTGTGGAGAGAAGTCATGATCTTCGCCACATGCCAGATAGAGGAAAAAACGTCAAGATGCTCTACCGCTACGAAAGGTTCCCCATATCCATAGAAATCTCAACACGAGTCTTCTCCGAGGGGAGCAACAAGGTATCAATGCATACTCGGCGAATCAAGTCTCACCACTCATCAGCAGTCTACAAATAAAGGAGAAAACAAGTTAGAAAATGATCAAAAATAAAACCAAGGATAAACAAAATGAAAAGAAATAACAACTAAGACAATTCTAACTAAAACAAAGTCAAGAGAAGAGTGACAACTCACTCGGATCTCCGGGCCTCCAAGAAGGATCTCTAGGATCCACGCCGCCACCGATGCCGCCATTGACTTGTGTCCTCTCGCACATCTAGGGCAATGTGACAACTTGCAACAAACTCGCCATCTCCCCTAAGTCCCGAGAGAGAAAATCCTCCGAGACTAGAGTCACCCTCTTTGTGCTTCGCTCCACCTTTTGGCCCTTAGGATCTCCTAAGTATCATGTCACTCAAGATCACTATCATCCTCCCCGCCCATCCCTCTAGTCTCCATCTCCTATGTTTCCTCCTCTGTCTCTCCCCTGAACTCCTCGACTTGGAGTCCACGCCAATGGGATCATCGTTCGCTATGGGCGGGACCGCGGTAATCCCAAGTAAAGGTGCCCGAGAGCACCGGCTCTCCCTCGAGCACGTACTCACCCTCCCGGCCGTAATGGGAACACTCAACGGGAGTAACAATAGTCCAGACCTGGCCTCTAGGACCTCCCCCATGCCTCGGGAATAGATCTATACACCGGCCTTGGCTTTGGAGGAAACATGTTAATGTATGGGAGGCCGAACTGTTGTGGTACTCGTCGAAGGGGTGGATCTCCAATTTCCCTATCCTATTTACCGGCCTGAATGGTAGTCCGACAAGCAATCAATGTAACGGTCTCCTCTTCCCATACCCTGTCATGGCCTAATAAGGAGTGGCCTCCATGTCCTCAGTAGTGGTTAAAGAGGCCACCGGGCTGGTGGGGTGCTCTAAGAACAAGCCATCCCTATCCACCTCGCTGCCCCGACGGCCTCGGGATCCTCTACCTCTACACCTCTCCCATACGAGTGATGTGCTCATACACCCAACTCATAACAAGAGTCGGTGGCTTAGTGGACTGCCCCTCGTAATTAGGCCACCCTATACAAATCATGGTAGGTGGTCCCAAGGATGTCTTCTATCCAAGCGTAGAAACTTCCATGGCCCTCAACTGTGTAATGATGGGGCCCAACAATATAAGAGAGTCACCTCCTTGTCCCCAATCAATCTCGAAAGCAAGGATGCCCATGATGGCCTCATGCGGAGTATAGGAATGTCCGACTCAATAATGGAGCAAACTCTCACCCCTTCTTCGATCCCATCGAAACAATCCGCATCCCCCCATATAGGTGGCCCACCGAACCACCCGAGATCTCGATATCAAGTTGTCTTAAGAGACAACCACCACCCAAGGATCGTAACCCCAAAGTATATGGTAAACATCCTCTAGGGTGACGGTCCACTCATCCCTAACTCTAAGCAATTGGAAGGTGTTTTGATTCGTATCCCAATATGAAAATAAGTCACATAGTATTTGACTAGCAGAGGGAGGAATGTGAGGGACCCGCGCAATCCTCTAAAGGTCATCCCTCCGAAGGGTATTTCACTCTACCCGAGAGAGTTCCTCTAACACCGTTGGGAGCCAATCACACTCCTTCTCCCACCTCCATCTAATATACTCCTCCTCCCGCATACACCCATAAACACAAAAAGGAGTAAGTTAGTAATAAAATGTGATTGAAAAGACTATCAAAAACACGTAAAAATGCTAAACATGCAAAAATAAGTTAAGTATTGTTTTGGCATTCTCGACATGAACCGCCACCCGTGTAGAGTGGCAAAGCTCAGCAACCACCACCTTCTAAGGCGGCGGTCCCATAATCGCCACCCCGCAGGGTAGCGGTCTTGTCCTCGAAAATGTAAACGGCTTGAATGCCCTAAAAAATCCCAAAAACAAGCAAATGCACCATTTTAGCTAAAATAAAAACCTACCCTATGGGTGCCCCCTATAGACACATTTAAAACTAGTATTTTCAAAAATACCCCCCCAAGACAAAGATTTTATCATTTCTACATTTTAGGTTTAAAAACAATAAATTGAGAAGAACTAACCTAAGACTTCATGGGTCGATGTTCCGCTCTCAAGGCATGATCGCTATCTCACCATGAACATTTTGACTATACTCTCATCGAAAACCATCACCGTGGGTCCCAGAGCTCAAAAACTATCAAATCAATCCGCACAAATGAATAGTGAAATGAGTTCATTTTATATATATATATATATATATATATATATATATATATATATATAGCCTTTTAAAATTAATTTTGAATGTCCTTCATAGGTAGGTCTGAGCATCGACGGAGGTAAGTTCTAAACCCATGTAAATGGTAAGTCTTCATTTCATATCAATTTAGTCTAATTTCTCAAATTATTTTATCTAAAGTCACAAAGACTTGAGTCCCCTTTTTCATTTTACAGATAGTGATATTTTTGGATGGCGACTTTCGACACGGGTGTGTCGTGTATAACTACTAACTCCCATTTCAGACAGCCATACTTGGATCCACCATTTTATGCCTTTTCATGGCTAAAACGCTTCTCCGAGGGGGCAATATGTACGTACACAAAATTGTAGGGAATTGTACCCGGAAAGATGCTACACACACCCCAATGATGATACAGTCTCCTCGCAAGGTGTTTGGGATCTAGAAAAGCTCCAAGAATATATTTGCATCTTGCATGCCCCGCTCGGCCTCTCATGTATGCTTTTACCCTTTGTCCCCCTTTTCTTTGCATTTTGGTCTTGATGTGACAACCACTCCACCCTACAGGCGCGGTCCCTAACTGCCGCCTTGCATAGGGCAAAGTGGTCCTATTCGTGTTTTCTAGATTCTTTCGATGATCATGTCAAACGTAAATCTTCATTTTCACCGCTTTCTTCAACCAATTTGGCTTGCATTAATGTTTTTGGTTCCCTGGTAATAGTGTTTTCCCTTTGTTTATAGTAAAAGAGTTCAATTGGGAGTTACCCTCTGGTAAATGCATTTGCTATAAATAGCCAGCTTGTTTTCAAACAAATGGCCCCTCACCTTCTCAATTCTATTATTCAGTCTTTGAATTTCTTTCTTAGAGTTCTACTAGCTTCATGTTTTGCATCAATTATTAGCTTTCCTTTGTTGTTTAGAAGTCATTCAATCTTCTTGTTTCATCTTATTCCATTGTTGTTCCATACAATCAGCTTAGCATAGAATAGTTTCATTTCTAGATTAGAATCCATTAAAGTTGTAGGTTTTGTTTTGTCACAAGGATAGATTCTAAAACTCTCGGCACACTTGTGTTGTATTCCTACAATAAATCTCACTAGGAATTGCATATTAAAGCTCTATTCACTTGTGCTATCCTCTCCTACTCGCATTATATTTAGTCTCTATCCAAAAGCCGCCATTGTTCGAATACCATCTTTGTTGATACTATCATATACATGCTTTTCTGGATTCACGAGAACACAAAGGAATGAGGAGATCACACCGAGGGGATGAAACCACACACAACCGGATTTACCACCGTTATGTGAATGCCAGGTTTGAGCTATCAAATTTCTAGTTACAACGTATCAAATAGAGTAGTGAATTATTTTATTTCGCTTAAAAGTTCACTCGATATCGCCAGGAAGCTATGGGGATTGATAGTTTCGAGAAACCGTGAATCATTCCTCACTTTTGAGGTAGGATCGAGAGTCTTTCAATTCAAAATAATTGGTTGCTTAGATATTTAGGATAAAATCACAATCGCATTGCAAATAGCCATACCAGCTATTTTGTTTGTTTTAAATTTTGTTGCTTAGATTAGTTGTTCATTTTTCTAGATATATTAGAATTGTTGTTCTTTAATTCTTCTAAATACTTCATCAAAAATACAAAAATAGATGAATATATGTATGTTGTAGATATATCTTTCAGAATCAGTTTATTTCATTTCAGTCAAAGTTGAATCATTTTTTGTATGATAATCACGTGGACCTAGAGATCCCAGAATACGTGTTTGAACCAATAAGTGCCTCAACCAAATATTTTGCAACACTAGCTAACATGGATCAAAATCTGGGATTCAGTCTTTTGAACAACAATAGACCTACAAGAAATTAGCACACAGTTGAGAGGATTAAACATCGAAGACGACAAGGTATACATGTTCTGGTCAAATCATCCCAATTATAGACTACCTTGATAGGATATCCGTATGACCATACAAGAACCCGAAAGAGAGAAAATATTTGGTTTTGATCCATTAGTTCCACAACCCGATGCGGGGATACCTCCTCATTGACATCGATACTCGCGGTTTACGCATTCAAGTTTCCAGAACACCTGTAAGGTATTCCGAGAAAATTATACAACTTCTAGTTCTAAACGTAGAGGCTGAAAAGGCATATGATTACTAGATAGTTGGAAGAAGGGATTGATTCTTCACATGACCATAACAGGACCACAACAACCACAAACTCATGGTTTTGATCCCCAAGTCCCATAACCCAACGGGCCTGCAAATCAATTAAGTATTGACACCGGCTTACAAACGCTGGTATTTAGATCCTCACCACTCCCGCCAAATATCATCATGTAGTTCTCCGTATTAAATATAGAAGCCAATCAATCTAATATTTTCTGGGCTAGATGAGAAAACCACCCATAGTTCACTATAAATCCACTAAACTTCCTATCACCATTTTCATGACCTTCTCTAGAGATATATATGAAGCTCCCATGTGCCACTTGCCACGTATCCAATAACCAAGAAACAGGATCTCGTGAGCTGACATTGATTAGAGCCTCCGAATAGCTATTATATCTTAACGAACCATTACACCCATTAGGTAAGGAGGGCCTTCTTTCCTTAAATTCACAGATTCCGTTATTGCGTATTGAGGATATAAGATTACCCGATTAGCTTGTCTCGTATCCATTCATATTCAACATTCACCTGGGTCAGTCTCGTGCACGACCTCATGAGGTCGGGTATGAGGGAGAGGTACTTCAGAGATTCCCATGCTCGCATGTCACTTTTCCATCGTATAGTATTGCACACTTGTCTTGACATAGGAAGAATTTCATACCCTTTATGATGTTGATTTGATCCTGGACTCAGACCGTGGATAAATGGTTATATGTTGTTCTAAACTAATTATATTCTGGAATATTCAATTTCAAAAACTCTTTCTTAGAGGTAGCTAAATTTGAGTTTTGCGCCATCCAAGAGGAGCATATTTGCAAGGTATTCCATTGGCGATCAAGATCTTAATGGTAACTTTGAACTGGAGAGTAAACCGATGGCTAACTAAAATTCACCACATGCAAGGGAGGAACAGGTTTGGTTTAAGATGGAAGACCTAGCAGCAGAGAGGCAGAGAGAGGAAAGGTGGCTTAAGTATAATGAGGCACGTGAGAGGGAGATAGAGAAGCAACGTTCCATTGCAAAAAGTATGGCATGGAGGAGAGAGATGGCTTGTGAAGGATTTACATCTCACGTAGAAGACGTGGAGCAGAGCATCAGAACCCCCATCTTGGAAATCATGATATAGATCCCCCTCAACCTCACATAGAAGTTTTCCGTAAGAGACTACCGGACCGTAGGCACATATTTTAATCCACCTAGTGACCTAACCCTTGTGCTTGCTTTATAATTATCTAGTACAACAAGTAACCAACAAGCTAACTTGGGAAGTAGGAGAGCATGAGTAAGTCATGGATCAAGTACATCAATGGTAAGACAAAAGGCTTCAATTATTTTGGAGGAACATTCTTAGGTGCATCATCCACACAGAATGTTGGATTCACCTTTGGAAGTGGAACTACCTCACAGACTGTAGGGGTTTAGTATAGTACTACTATTAGAGCACATGGGAGTACATCTATAGGTCCTATTCTAACTACAGGTGGAGGATTAGGAGGTATAGGTGGTTCTAGTTCCGATGGATCTGGTGGTTCTGGAGGTAGAGGGAACACAGGAGGTTTTGGATCAGGTGGTCAAGGTTCGCAAACAACCACAAAATATCTATATGGAGATGTATCTTTGTCTCCGGAATATAGAGGTATAGAGGATGCTGCCGAACATGTGCATATGTGTGAAATATTGTAGTGCGCTTAAAGGATCACTACATTTGTTGAGCATAAGGCAAGTCAATTCGCCACTACATTACGGGCGTGCACACGCCTAGTATAAGAAGTTTGACCTAATAGAACTTGCATGGATTATGCAAAATTGAGGATGCTTTCTTGAAAGTGTTTCATATCCCGAGTTTGAGCAAGAGTATAAGTGCGCTTAAGGATATCAAGTAAGGAACTACCGAGAGTGTACATTTCTATCTAAGCTATCTTATGATATTCATGCTAGCCAACATGCACAATGGTTTTTTGGAGGATTGATTACACCTTTTAGAAGGGCACTATCACATAAGACATACATTGATCCACGTGAAGCACTAGAAGTAGCTTTGTATGTTGAGGCAAGTTGGGAGCATTGACACTGGCATTAGTCCATTCCTAGAGGCACATATTGCAGCTATGGCAAAGTAGTTAGAGAAGCTATCAACAAATTCAGCCCATGAAACATGCTCAGGAATTTGGTGTACAGATTGTGAAGTGGAAGGTCACACCAAGGATAGTTTCCCTCGCATATCTGTACACTCATTATTGTTGGACTATGAGATCATCATTTGAATCATGATGCTAGTCACTGTCCTTTGTTATAGTGCATGATAAGGAAGAATGTATCTTGTTTTGTAAAATTTGCAAGTCCACGACCCATGATACTAAGGATTGTCAGTTGATTGGTCAGATCCAGGATGCTATAGACATTGGGGTACAATAGACAAGTGTAATAGATAATTCTAAGGGTAAGAATGAGCACTAGGATTGGGATCATAATCAAATGCACTATGATAGGAATGAGGGGCATTTTGAAGGAGGTCGTGGAAGGGGACATGGATATCATGGTGGATATGGAGGACGAGGCCATGGTGGAGGAAGAGGTGAGTTCCCTCATGGAACATGTTATACGTGTGGATCTCTTGACCACTATAGGTGTGAATGTCCTCAAAATATTACATGTTCTTTCTACGGAAAGAACCATAGCTATGAAGAGTGCCTAGGACTTATATGAGCATCTGAGTAAGTAGCATAAGAAAGAAAACAAAGGTGTCGAGATGGTTAGAATCCAGCACATGGTAGAAGATCAATGGATGCCCAAGATAGCAGAAGGACCTGAGGCATTGACAGTGAAGATTACTACATGTCCACTGAAGCGGTGCACGCAAGAGAGGCATTACACCATAAGTCTATGATCACGAAGGAGGAGGTTTTGCATGTAAGGTACCTAGATCTTGCTTATCAAAAGGAAGTTTACCAGGATACCATGGAAGTGCTAAGGAGTCTTTAGGGTGAGATACAGTTTTGAAGGAGTAAAAGAAAGCATCGAGAGATAGTCCAAACTGATATCGATGATTTGTGAGAGGTGCGTAAGATGTTGCACCAGGAGAACATTATTCCACTATTAGGAAGTTGGTTACAAGGAACACTCCACGCCAAGAAGTCTTGAGACCGCTTGAAATATTTTGCATGCAAATATTCCCCCGATAACATTGACTATGAAAAAGAAATTAATCTAATTATTGTTATAGATGGGTGGTTGTTGAGCAACATATTGATTAATATAGGTGAGGAAGTAAATGTGCTTACATTAGATGCATGGGTACAAATGGGGATGACTCCATTGCAGCCATCATATAATGTGTTATTTATGGAAAACCTGGACTAAGGCCACTCCCATAGGATTTTTGAAAAATGCATCTATAACTATACAAGGGGCCAAGTTCACTTTGGGGATTTTGAGGTATTAGCACTTGAAGTAGAAAATTTTCCAGCCTTGCTTGGATGCCCTTGGTGTTATGTGAATAATGCTGACTTGAGATTCAATAAGGGGTATATTAGCTTTGAGAACAACGAAGAAAGAGTTGTGATACCTCTAACAGATGGGAATTATACACCATACGTTGAGCCTCTAAGTGAGGAGGACTTAAACATAATTTATGTACGCGTTATTCGGGATGCAGAGGTCAATGAGCCATCAAAAGAAGGAATCCTACAAAGTGGGAGGATTCTCATTCTATTTGTGATACTACGAGTATTGCTTGCAAATATTGGGCTCATAGTACATATGAACTAGTAGGACGCGTGGTGAAAAGCATGGTTGCATGAAAGAATGGACTTCATTCAATTCAACGGATAGAAACACAAAGTACCTTGGTAAAGAGGGCAAGTAAGATCTTCCTACATTTTTGAAGGCCATGGAAACAAAGTGGGGATGATCAAACTAAGAGAAGAGATATGCTAGTATATACCTCGTGTGGGACAAAGCATCACTGTTTGGTGGGTATTCCACAGAGAGATAATATTATAAACCTGGGAAGAGATCGGAGTCACTTTGTCTACTAGGTTTATAAGAAATAATGCACCTACGTAGATCTACATTTATTATGGTGATCAACCTATTCAACATCACATTCGGTGAGTGTGAGAGACTCTAGACAACAAGATAGGAAGCATTACCACCTTCACTCTGGATGCATCAACTGTATTCTATGCTACAAGGATGCGCACACACCTGGTATGTATATACGAGAACTACATCGAGAGACTAGAAAGCGGCAAGATTTGACTACGGGAATGATCCAAAATTTTGACTACTTCTCAACTAAACCTCATGTAGAAGAGGAATTAAAATATTTCAAGCGCTTAACTATGGGAGATAGTGCAAAATCGGAAGAGCATGTTCAGAATTATTCGGTGAGGCGAGTTTGGAGCACATTTTGAAAAGGAAGAATAAATGGACTCCATACTACTTGAATGCACTTGCCTTGAGAACTAGAAAGGAAATATGGTTTACGTCATGGATGATGAGGAAGTTGAGAACCTAGATATTGAACATTCACAAGGGTGTGCAAGGTCTTGGAAAGTACATAAAAGGATATGCGTGCCTACCACGAACCCATGAAGACAAAGAAGGTGAATATAGGTTCAGAGGCTGAGCCTAAGGAGGCCATAATTAGAGACTACTGGTTAGACTCGGAGGTAGAAAAGATCATCGAGTTACTCAAGGATTATCAGGACTTATTCCCTCAAGGGTATCATGAACTTAAAGGTGTGCATGAATCACTTGGGGAAATGAAGATCAAACTTAAGGATGGTGCATGGCTAGTTAGAAAGAGACCTTACAGAATGAATCCTAATTTACATGAAAAGGTAAAAGAAGAAATTGATAAAATGTTGAAATCTGGAATTATCAAGCCCCTTGATGAGTCAGAATGGGTTAGCCCAATGGTGATCAGTATTAAGAAGGACAGATTTAATTAGAATATGTGTGGACTATAGGGGAGTTGAATATTGCATGCATCATAGATCCATTCCCTACGTCATTCATCGAGGAAATACTAGAAGGAGTTGTAGGGCATGAAATATATTCCTTCGAGAGATGGGTCTTCCAGGTATCATCGTGTTAGGATTGCTCGGGAGGATCAAGAAAAGACAAAATTTACTACTAAATGGGGTAGTTTTGCCTATACTATGATGCCTTTTGAATTGAAAAATTTTCCTGCTGTATTCTCACGCATAGTTGTTCAGGCATTCAAAGAGTTTATTCACAACTTCTTATAGGTTTACCTGGATGATTGGACAATATATGGGCTTATGAAAGATCATTGTGACAATGCGCTTTATGTTTGAACGATGCAAACAATTGAGTATCTCTTTGAACATCAAGAAACACATATTTTCTATGCCATTTTGGATAATGTTAGGACATATAATCTACAAGGAAGGTTTACTGGTTGATCCAACCAAGGTTATAGTCATTTTAGGCCTAGAAGCACCTACCAATCCAAGCGTGGTGCGTGGAGTTTTAGGTCATACAGATATTATAGAAAATTCAACAAAGGGTATGCCAAAATTGTTGCACCCTTGGAAGAGTTCTCGAAGGGAAAAGGTACATTTTATGGGGAGAACTGTAGGAGTGTGCATTTGAGATATTAAAGAGAAACTTAATACCGTGCCCATTCTACACTTTCCCTCATGGGATAAACCATTTCATGTGCATGTGGACGCTTCTGGCATGGCCATTAGTACTATGTTAGCTCAACTCGCGAAGGTATTGTAGATCATCCAATCTGTTTTGCTAGTAGGAAGTCGACTCTGCTGAACAGTAATTATACAACTATAGAGCACAAAGCTTTTCAATGATCTATGCATTACACAAATTTCGACAGTGATACTTGTTAGAACACCATTTGTGTTTTATACAGATCACATAGCATTGAAGTATGATAAACAAACCCATCTTATAGGGGCACATATGCGAGATGGGTGCTCCTTTTCAAGAGTTTCACTTCACGGTTATGGTGAAGCTAGGGAAAAGTAATTCTAGGCCGACCATTTATCTAGAATCAATTAAGGAGAGGATGCATAGACAATTGAAGAAACCATGCCGAGATGTATAGTTATATATGTTACAACATGTGCCTCCACGGAATTAGAATACATTGTTTTTTTTATGAAATGTATGGCACTAGAAGGAATGAAAGCATTAGAAAAGGAGTAGCTTGCTATATGCGCGACAACTTTTTACGTTAATTAGTGGTGACCTTTACAAGCTCGGTAGAGATGTAGTATTATGCCATTGTGTATTAGAGCATGAGCGTAAGGATATCATGGAATAAGCTCATGGTGGTATTACAGGAGGCCATTATGTAGGTGATGCGACTCACCGGGAAGATCCTACTTGCTAGATTATGGTGGGAGACATTATATAAGGACTATAAAGAATATTGTAAGGCATGTGATCATTGTCAGTGCCTAGGAAAACTAGGGCAAAGACATGAGATGCCTTTGAGACCGATTACTAATGTCGAACCATTCGAGAAATGGGCCATTACCTTTGTAGGACCTATTTCATCAGCCACTGTGAGAATGGATCATGCTATGTCATTGCTTGCATAGATTATCTCACCACGGGGGTAGAAGCAACACCTACCAAGGTTATACAAAGAGCTCTGATAGCTAGGTTTCTATGGGAGAATTTTCTTACAAGATATGGATGTCCCTTAATCTTGACGAGTGATAGAGGTACACATTTTTTGAATGAGACAATCAGATTATATTAGATGAGTTTATTGTTGCACACCATAAAACTACACCCTACCATCCTTAAGAAAATGGAAGCTGACCCATGAGGCTTTCAACAAGATTTTGAGCCGACTTTGACAAAAATTGTGATCTTAGAAGAAAGAATTGGGATGACAAAGTGTCGGTTGTTCTTTGGGCATATAGAACAACTTACAAGAGATTGAACAAAGCCACACCATTTCAGCTTGGTGTTTGGCATTGAATTTGTTCTCCTATAGAATTTATGGTACCTTCTTTACGCATTGTACATGCTAGAGGTCTAACTGATGAATAGGATTTAGAAGAGCGTATCGAAAAGATGATTCAACTGGATGAGTGACGAGCCATAGCATGGTGGATTCAAGTAGGAAAAGTCCTGGTAGAAGGCATGGCATGACAAAAACATAAGGGATAAGAAGTTTGAGATTGACAAATGGTACTTTCTTTATGACTCAAAGTTCTTGCACCATCTAGGAAATCTCAAAGTACATTGGTTGGGGTCGTATGTCATCATTTCTACACTTGAATTAGGTGCTTTCAGTTAGAAGCACTTGATGGAACATGGATACTGGTTACTTTAGCTGGAGTAGGTTGAAGCCCTACTATAAATAAGTCTTCTTGTTGTTTGTAATAAGGTAGTATTGCCATTTAGATTAGGTTTTCAATTTTGTATTTCCTTAATGTATTTCCTTCATTGTTGCTATGTTTTTTCAATTTAGTTATTGTTCTTGTGTAATAAGCATGCTTGCACGCATGAAGCTAATTACTATATGAAGAATGTTTATGCGCAGAGGACTGCACATACCTTTAGTGTGGGGTGGTTGTAGTTATCCAAGTAAAATACTGTGGGAATTGAAAGGTGAAAGGAATAAGCTGCTACGGGTGTGATTTAAGTCAAAAGAAGATTGCTTCTCAAAAGTGACCAAGGATGGAGATGAATGAAAGAAAAGTTAATGTGAGGTAAGCAGAGGCCATAAAAACTACTAGGAGAAGGTATAATGATGAGGTACTCGAGTGCAAGAGCACACGCTAAAGAGAAGTCTCAGTGACCGAGAGGGTGGGAAGGCCTACTAGAAGGTTATATTGGGCACTAAGATGCACCGCATGGAACGAATGAATTTGGTCAATTAATGAGGGGATATTTGGTAGGTGAAGGAGTTAATAAATGCATCAAAATTTGAAAAATTATATAAGGATGGAATATGAATTCATTTTTACCATTTTGACCGAGAGTATTTGAGAAAAGAGCCAAGTGTGAAGAGCTGAGTGATCAAAGTTAAGGTGTAAAGGGTGTGAAACCAAGCGTGATGGCTAAATCTATATGAAAAGAATCTTGCGTCCCTGGTGGTGAAGGGTTTGAGTGAAGCAGGGAGACAGAAAAGAGTTAGGTTACAAATTTTCCACCTAAGTCATGATTGAATCGAGCTAGGGTTTGATTCACAAAGTTGTAGAGTTAAAGAGGAGACATTTTTAAGGTAAAAATGACCCCTAAGAAGGCATCTACAACAGTAGTAAAAGGAAAGAAGAAGGTGGTCATCGAGGAGGAAGAGATGACACCCAAAAGCCATTTTTTCAGAAATACAATATCCAAAAGGATTCATCATCAGCTAGGAATGGGATTCACCCATCAGAAATAGAAAAGTAAGTGAATATGATCACATGACTTCAGAGAACAAGAAGGATCTCGATTCCTTGCTCACTGCTAGGATGAATAAGTGCATGGCGGATGACATGTTATTTTATGACGATGTAGGTGAGAAGCTTCTAAAGAGAATTGGGATCTACCAATTATATGAGCTTTCTTATTTCAGGAAGTATGAGCCCTTGTATCGTGGCTCATGAGAAGGGTACATGAGGAATTCTTCTACTTTGCAAGACGGAGAGTTAGAATCTCATTTGCACTTATCTCTACCGATTCTGAGTTTGAAGGCCACAGGAGAGGACATAAAAAGTGATCTCACAGATAAATCCATGATTTTAAAGACCAGACAGAGTTGGGGTACCTAAAGGGTCCAAACATAATGGATATAGGAATTTGAAGAATTTTCCAATTGTGCAGAAAGCCGCAGCAGACACCTTATTACCAAGTTGAATGATTAGGAGCGGTGGTCACGGGTAAATACTATGTGGTTACACATGGTGTGTAATGTGTCGAAGGGGAAATCTATAACATTGTAGGCTATATTGCGAACAAATAGTTGAAGAAGTGCGCATTGGGGTAAGATTTGCTTTGGATCTATTCTACTATCATTGGTATTTGTGGAGATTGGAGTACCAGATGGACCGAAGGAAAAAGTATGGGAATACCCCATGGAGAACAATTCACCACAGTGAAAAGATTCAACAAGTACCTATGCAAAGGGCCATGACAGATGATGTAAAGCAAAGGGAAGTGAGAAATGGTATGAGGCTTTTCATGGCATTTGGAGAAGAGTGGCATATCCTAAAGGACCTACTAGCAGTGGTAGGGAAACAAGTTTGCTTTGTTGTATATCAAAGCATTTACATCGTACACTTCCCAAGGAAAGATGGAGTCCTGAGCCCTTGGTGTAAATTTCCTTATGCATTCACTTTGCATGGTATTTCCAAGCATCTATTCACATATTTGAGACACGTCTTTGACTGGGTATTCAATATAGATAAGGTAGACTGCAACTATCATACATTGAGGAAGAAGTATGTGTATCCTTGTAGAGAAGTGCTTATACGAGAGAGGATCATATCAAAGGTCTTGAATATTAAGCCAATAAGTCTGGTTCAGAAAGGATGTGGGGAAGCATTGGTGTATCTCTAGCTGAAGCCAAAGATGGAGAATAACAAGTATGTGGTAGGTGAGTTCACAATTCTAGCATCACCAAAGGGAAAGCATACAATGGAGAACATCCCAACACCTAAGCCCATAGAGCCAATTGAAGTGGAGGATGAGGAGGAGGAGCACGAAGATAGTGGTGGTTTGGAGCATAGAGGTAGGAGACATCCTACAAATAAGGGTGAAGGCTGAACGTGCCATTACACCACCTCAGCCATAAGAGGGGATGATGAGGACTTGAATGCAAAGTCCAAGGAGCACAAACTTAAGAGGGTGTTTAGGAGAACAAGGACCCAAGGTGCTACTCCAACCACTGTGCGCAAATCACCTAGACTCTCTCCACAAAAGGAGGTGAACGTGTAAATAAGGAGGAAACTAAAGTTAAATGAGGAGGTGGAATATTCAGAGGAAAGCGCACCTAATTCTCCTACACTTCTAGAGAACACAGGAAGAATGTGGTGAGGATTCAAAAGAAAAATAAGAGGATGAGAAAAGGCCTTAGGAGATAGTTGCAAAGAATGTTCAGGACATGGAGACACAAGTCCCAAATTTTGAAGCTAAAGTCCCTAAGTAGTAACGGTCTAGAAGAACAAGTGGAGAGCACATTCCACCAACCATGGGGTATGTAGAGGACATAGGAAAAATTGTCTTCACCCGCTTCCAGAGCACGATAGTGCAAAAGGATTTATTGTTTGGGAGCTGATGCATGAGGATATGGTGACTGTGTGCACTCGAAAGCAACTATCATGGTTAATGCACACCCACATGGATGAGAATGACTTTGATGTGTGTGAAGGGTCATGCATTTCGAGATGACTGAAGAAGGCACCCCAAGCGAGACACATGATAGTAAATCCTACTATCATGTTAGATGAGTAGGTTAGTAACACATTGGTGAAGGTTTCTACTGAAGTGGCTAGAAGAAACATGGATAAAGCTGCAACAATCAGAGCATTGCGCGAGGAGCTGAAGACAAAGGATATAGAGATAGTGCACATACTATAGGAGAGGGACTTTGTGCAGAAGAAGAACGAGGTATTCATCAACATCATAGGATATTGGGGATAATGTCATCAAAGCAAGGCCACACTTAGAGGCCAAGGTACCATAGACATTTCCTTTAGCGATACACTATGTAGGAAAGTTGGTGGACTTGGTACTTGAAGATGAACCTCTACACATGCAGCGCCAAGAAGCTCAGAACAAGATGCCGAATGAGAGAAATCATCAGTGATGTGAAATATTACATCTTATGAAGGGCTATTGCAAGTGTTATAAGAAGTATTAAAGAAATTAGACCAGGCTTTAAACATATGCATAGCTCCAGAGGTGCTTATCAACATAAAGACCCTAGAAGAGAACAATGAGGTCTAGAAAGAAATGAAGGATGAGACATTGGGCCACGTAGAAAGATTGTCAATGGTTAAACAGAAGTGCGAGGCCCTGGCAACAACACAAGAGCCACACAAGACTTGATTGGAAGAGCTTGGGAAGCTAATTACACAGAAGATGGATCTTTTAGAAGGGAGAATGACATCAATGTCCAAAGCATTGTGTTAGTTCTGCAGAATGAGAAAGGAGAGATTGCGAGGGATGAGTTGGAATCCATTACTGTGGACATCCTAGAAAAAGTAGAGCAAGCACTCACTGAATGGCAGGTTTTAGAGGCTGAAATAAAGGAGGAGTATCCAGAGTTGATACTTCAAACTGATACAGAGGAGGTTACCTCATAACCTCATAGAAATTCTTTATTTATCTACATTCTTTCATTCTTATTCTCTCCATTCTTCTATTTTTACTTCAATTTTTAGAGATTCCCATTTTCAGGGTGACAAAGAGATTAGTGTGGGGTAATGTTGATCAAAGAATACTTGTAAAAGATCACACAAGGAGTCCACGTGGGATAGAAGGCCCGAACCAAGGGAAGAAGAATAGGAAGGACCCATGCACGAATACAAGTTCAACTCTCAAGACTTATCCTATTTTAACATGAAGACCTATTTTTAGAAGATGGCGTGTGGAACATACCAAGGTTGCAGTAGACGTGCACACCATGCATTGTATATATTTGGAGGAGCGGATCAAAGGGTTTTACATGGAGACGACCTAAGAATAGGATTGACACTTCAGTTAATTGCAAGAGGACTATAGATAGCACACTTGCATGTGTGGCTATGCCTATAAATGGCTTGTGGATATCAATAGCATGCGGCCCATTTCTGGAATAGATAAGTAGTGAAGGGTAAGTCCCCACCCTATATATATGATGTTATGTACATAGTAGAGAGGTGTGTGTGTAAGTGTAATAGAGAATATATAGAGAGTGTGTATGTATGTGTGATGGATATATGGAGGTATAGAGATATACGCATATGACTGAATTATTGTATCATATCCATATGCGCATTGATATAGATTGATAATATTATAAGGAGCTTATGTATTTATTAATAGATGAAAGATATTAGGTGAATCTAAGTTTCATTCTGTGTGTAATTGAGTAGTGCATGTTATTAATTCAATCATGTTTAATCGTTTAAACTTATTCTTCATAGATTTGAATGTAGCATGCATTGTAGAATGATGGATTAGTTATGAATCTATATGTTTCTTCCTTCATCATGCTAACATCATACTATAACAACTCTAAAGAGGACACGATACCTTTGTGCACTTAGGGTGAGCTCTTAGTCAAGGCTAGGTGATGTGCCAAAGCGACTAGGGTGTTATCTAGTAAATTCTATGTTGCATCAATCGTGAGTCATCCCCTATACAAAGCATGCTCCTAAAGTAACCTAGAGTCTAACCAATCCAAGTTTGATTTTTATAAATCTAGGTGATCTAATTTAGAAGGGTGTTGCGATGTGTCATTGCAACACCATGTTTCGCATAGAATGTTTCAACTTTTGGGAATAGAGTTGCTTCTATCCTTTCATTCCTTTAAGAAGCAGAGATAAAGGTTAGGGCTAGGAGGAATACTGTTGAATGTTGAGGTGGTGTGCGCGTACCGTAGAGAAAGATCTGGATCGATTGCGAAGAACTCCTTTTTGTCTTGGAAGGACTACTGCAGTAAGAATACAAGACCACCAGATTTTAATTAGACAATAAATGAGGGAAGCGCCTTGGGCCCGGAAATATAAAACTTCCTTTCGAAGGTGGTCATCTCCCATTTTAATACGAATTAACACGAATGATAACAAAGAAAGCTATTGCAAAATCACGATTTAGGTACCTCGTTATAAAGCAATAGAGGCTAAACTATCAATAATAAAACATCATGTTGTTTGTTGATTCTTGATGGTCGTTGATACATTCAAAGTTGAGTTACTGAGGATAAACCAGACCGTGGATTTGAGGTTGTTAGGTGACAAATAGGTGAGAGGAATGTTTTGGGGTATAAGTCACAGTTGATCGATAATCAGTGGCCACCTGGATAACCGACGCATGTTAGAGAACCGCCGTAGGGAATAGCCAACACCGGTAGGGTCAGTAATCTCAGGTAAGCCTCGGATAGAGGTTGGTTGCGGGGGTGATTGTGGGGTTATTAAGACTGGAGGATGGCTAAGGGAATAATGAGAGGATAGGAAGACTCGTGAGTGTGGTAAAATGGTCTTCCGGGAAATACAAGGATGTATGGATGAAGGTTAAGTGCGGGAGTCTTTGGTAGGGGGTAGATCTAGGAATGAGCTTATAATTACTATCAATCCATTGAGCTCAAGAAATGGTGTTTAGAAACATACAAGACACTACTTACTCATTCCCGATGAAGATGCGAGTTCCAGGCTCTGTGATGATGAAGATAGGGTTCAAGTAGGATGATCGCCAATCCAAGATGAGCTATCTCCTCTTCCGATGCTCGGATGAGCGTCACTGGGCCCTCAAGTTATTCATTGATTGCAGTCTTGGGCTTGATGTCCTTCTCTATAAACTTCTCTCTTTTCTTCACTTGTCCCTGCTCGGCCAAGCAAATCCGGATCCTTTCAATGATTTCTCCTCTTCTCCATAAAATGAAAATCCGATCCTTTGTTTTTGGTTGGAAGTGGTCATTTACGAGGAACCGATGGCGGTTACACAACCGGACGGCGTCGAGTAGAAGAACAGTATCGGTCAAGTCAAAGCGAGCTATTTTTGGTAAAATAGCCGACTTTCCCTCCTTTTCTCCCGAGGGATTAGTGGCGGGCTTGGTTAAGTCATTATGAGGTTGGTTTTAGGTGCGGGTGAGGAGTAATTAGTCATGGGTGTGGATTTAGACCAAGTTATAGGTCTTAATTAGGTTAGTTTAGGGTTAAGACTAGGTCATGATGAGGTGGCGGGTATGGCGATGTGGATTTATTAATTATAAGGTAATTAATAAATAATTGTGTAAGGTTTAGGTGATGAGGTTAGGTTGCGAAATGGGATGCGGGGCATGTGGGTCGTAAGACACAAATTTGGTGTCTACATTAGCCCCTTGTTGTCGTGTAGCTTGTCTTGTTAAAGTCTGCATGGAAAATAATAAGAAGTGGTTACCCCTGTTAAGGGTATAGGTAATCCCCTCAAATCTATCACTGATTGAGGTAGCGTGAAATCGGGGATAGGGTTGATAAAGGGTAAATGGTTTTAGATAATGGTAAGATGGTGGGGTAGGTCAAGGAAGCGAACACACGTTGACATGCGTGTAGTGTGACCAGGTACATGATTTGAAGAGCAAACAAGCAATTCATAGGCAAAGGTTGATAGTTTATCCAAACAAGGGTGATATAATCCAGTATCCAAGGCATAGGAAGTAGCTCCAGGGATATAACGGGTAAAAGGTACAGAACGTTTAGGCATGTTATCACAAGACCAAATGGTTGGTTTAGTTGAGATAAATGTCACGGTCTTGGTCTAGGAAAAGTTGATCGATCGATCAAGTTAAGGACCTTAATCATGCTAAAACACGAAGCAGGTGAGCTCGATTGAACAAAAAGCTACATGATGGGTGGATAAAATTGTATTGTGTTGATGTGGGGTGAGGTATTTAATGGTGCGGCCTTGGGTCGGGCCAAATGGTTCAGTGCTTGGCCTTGGGTTGGGCCAAATGGTTGGTTGCGGCCTCGGTCGGGCCGATGGTTGAATTCTACGCCTTGGGTCGGGCCAAATTAGTTGGTCGGTGGCCTTGGGTCGAGCCAAATGGTTGGTTGCGGCCTTAGGTCGGGCCGATGATGGTTGGTTACGGCCTTGGGTTAGGTTAGATGGTTGGTTACACTTGGTCGGGCCAAATTGGTTGGTTGCGGCCTTGGGTCGGGGCAGATGGTTGGTTACGGCCTTGGGTCAAAGCCAAATTGGTTGGTTGCGGCCTTGGGTCGGGCCAGATGGTTAGTTATAGCCTCGATCGGGCGAGATGGGTGGTTACTGCCTTAGGTCGGGCCAGGATGGTTGAATTCGGCCTTGGGTCGAGCCAAATTGGTTGGTTATGGCCTTGGTCGGGCCAAATTGGTTGAGTTACTGACCTTGGCGACATGGGCCAAATTGGTTGGTTCGCGGCCTTGGTCGGGCCAATGAAGTTAACAAAGGGTTTTCACCAAGGTGGATATAAGCGATGTTGTGAGAAAGGGCGATTAGTAAATAAGGTCGAGAAATTGGGGAAGAGGTGGGATAAAACCGATATCGATTGTCATGACCGATATCGTTAGGTGACCGATATCGTTCCTTAGGGCACAATATAACCGTATTATCGAAGTTATAAGTCGAAAACCTATAAAAAGAAAAAATACGGCCTGTCATTGTCATATTGTCAATTTGAAAACCAATTTTAGTTGTCTGAGGTCTTGTGGTGAGATTGTTGAGTTTTTCGGCTGAGGTGGCACTATTTGAGTGGAGAAGTGAGTGATTGGTAGGCCCTAGCGAGGAGGAGGCAGCATTTGATTGGTGGAGGACCCAGCAGAGGAGAGTTAGAGCCATGGCACAGCCAGGAGGAGCTGGAGGTGCTGGACCAGCTGGACCACCACCACCCATCCCACCACGACGACGTGTCATCATACCCAGTGGTTCGAAACCTCTCATTGTGTGAATTTGATGTTGTTAAGCTATTTTTGGGGGTTTGGGTAGGAATCCATGTTTTGGTAAAATAATGAATAAATTGAAGTTATTTGAAAAATGAAGAGGATAGATGGGTGAAAGAGGGCAAGGCGGCAGGGTGGGTAGATTTTTAGGGTGTTTGGGTGGGTAAATAGGGATAAATAGGCAAAAAAAGGATTTGGGGGGCCGCGTCGGGTTTGGTTCCTCGTGAAGGAGTTCGGGTTGGGTTTGGTTTGAATAATTATGTGTCGTTTTGATGTATGCAGTGAAAGTAGGGTTAAGGATGATGATACTGCGTGCCAACGTTGTTGTATGAAATTGAGCGGATGTAACACCAGCTGAATGGGCATTGATAAATTGTTTGGGGTTAAGTGGAATCGCTATTATTCACGAATCGCTGCGTAACCATGCTATGTTGCAGTGTTGATTGAGAGATGGAATCGAGTAAAAGAATACCTTCTATTTTCCAACAAGGAGATGACAAGTGACTTTGGAAGATGTGTTCCATATTTTAGAGACTCTCAATGATAGGAAAAACAGATGTATCGATCGCATTGCCTAGCGTGGGGGCAGCAGCGATAATAGCAAGATTCGGTTCACCGCACGAGATTTGACATAAGCGAGGTTTATCATTTACGTATGGTACAATGTATGCAACACACCCCGAGAGGAAACAAGGTTGGCCGTGCTATTAATGATAGCGGTGGGGTATTATGCATTGCCGAGGGTGGAAGGGGGAAGATTTCCAAAAGCGTTGATGAGTGTTATTTGGGAAATGATAGAAATGAGCGTGACTTTCGCATGGGCACCCGCATATCCTGGCAGAGTTATATAGGGGTCTATGGGCTGCGAAAACAAAAAACTTCGTACTTATTACATTGTTGGGCCTATGAGCATATTGTTTGTGTGCATCCAATAGGCCAACCCATCGAGTCGGGAGAGGTAGGAGTGCAAAGGTTGGGATTCAGACGATGGGTCCAGATGCAAACAAGAAGCGAGATCCCAGGCCGTGATAGATGACATCGAGTATTATAGATAGGTATGGGAGATGGTGACGATTGCGGGATATTTGTTGGAGGCCTTACGGGAACTATATGGTGATAGAGCACATAGGCGAGGAGGTGAGGGTGTAGAGTGATTGAGGTGGATCGTAGGGCACAGGAGCCGGTGAGTAGTGAGAGGATTCCTCTAGATCGCGTGCGGTGAAAATTTGGGTTCGTTCAAGATATACCTATGACATATAGACCATACATGAGGATCGATGCCGAGGCAAAGCATTCTCACCTCCCCCGGCCTACACCTCTAGAAGGGCCGAGGAAGAGATAGAAGCCCGATCATAGGGTAATGGATACGGAGGCAGCGAGAGGCCTATAGAGTATGGTGGATAAAGCAGAGCTACGAGGTGCACGTGAATGCCACGACATAGTTGTGATTACAGCGAGAGAGATCATCTGCGAGGATTTGGCTCACCGGCTTCAAACACAGTGAATGAGATAATGGGATTGTTAGAGGTTTCAGCGATTCACGAGTGGAGAGACTAGAGGCAAGATTCCTCAATGTGAGAGGATGTATTCGTATGTTACGGAGATGTTGGTGGATCGGTGGGAGGAACCAATGGAAGTGGCACCTTTGAGGATGGAGAGGCCAGGCGAGGGGCATCGACAATCACGATCACCACCCGATTCGGGAGGAGGTGCAAGGTCTAAGTGAATTTCATAGGAATATAAGAATAAATAAAGATTCCGACCTGCAAGTCGATGATAGAGAAGATGTATTTGTTTAACATCTAAAATAAAACTAAATATGTATGTGGTTTTGAGTGATGATAATAGTAAGAATGGTTGTGTTTTGAATGTTGTTTTGTTTTGTTTGAAAAAGGATAAAGATGAATGTTGGCAAATAGAAATACATAAAAATATTTATATTTACAACACATGATAGGGTATGGTAAGGGATGGTCAAGCTAACCTTGGGAGACTCCATGTCTCCTAAGTGCTGTCTACATAGCCCATTGCACAAATCAAGGAAGGGCCTCAGACCGATGTAGTTCTCTCCTTAGGACTAGGAGAGGTGAATTGAGCAATTTGGTTGTGGTTAGGAAATTTGGTTGGTAAAAAAAATTTGATGTTGGTAAGGTAATGTTGTTGGTGTTGGTAGGGTAATGTTGTTGGTGTAGGTATAGGTGAAGCGAAAGTTAGCATACCCAAGCGGTAGGGAATCATGTCCGATTAAGGTCAACACACAATCCTAGAGTCAAGCAAAAGAGGCGAGTGTCCCGTAGTTGAGAAGAGATAAACAAACCACATATTAATGTAGGATGAGCTTGAGTCCCTTGGTACCTTGCATAGCGAGAATTCGATAGGTGAAAAGAGTGGTATAATCACAATATATCGGATATACGTCACGTCCCTTGAGTTTTGTTGCTTTGACAAATGGTGAGGTGAGGTGGTTGATGTGGGCGAGGGTGCAAGAGAACTTATTATAAGATGATTATTCTGACAAAAGAGAACCAAACCTAAATAGACAAGTCCATGACTCAAGAAGTGTTTTGAAATATTGCTTTTATTTTTATTTTATTTTTCTGGATATAGACTAATCGATGCGGGAAGTCTACATGGGATATGTATTTTGTTTTTCTTGAGGTCTTCACGAAGCTGATCAATGCGAGAAGCTTCGATAAAGGCGACCGTGTATAGCTGTCCTTGAGGAGATCTATTTATAAGCAGAATGCGGTGTTTATGTATAAAGCTGTCCTTCTTGGGAGCAGTCTATATATAATAAGTAGTAATAGTTTGGCATATAAAGCTGTCCTTGAGGAGCAGATTCTATTTTATAATTTAGAGGTCTAGATGTCCGTTGGGCATAAAGCATCTAGTTTTGTAGGAAGTTTGACTCAAGAAAATCGCATAAGTGTTTTAATTAAGAATGTGTCATTTTGATACTTTGAAGTCATGGACTAGACTAAAAAGGAAGGCATATTTTAAGGGGAGGTGATAATCAAACCATGTGAGCTTGATTTAATTTTGAGATGCAAGAAACAAAGTGTATGCGGTGGTAAATGAGCTCAAGGATGAGCGTAATGTAGATAAGAAGTGATATAACACTAATTTCAATGAGTAGAATGGTCGAAGATGCAAGGCATTAAGGGCTCAGTGCTCAGTTTACCATTAAGTGAAGCTAAACGATAAGTGCACGATCCATAAGTGTGAGTGATAATGTAAGGCCCAATCCAATTAGGAGAAAATTTTCCACATTTGCTCTTTTCTAGTTTGGTTACATGTTGATTCTCTTTGAGGACAAGATCACCAACCTTAAAGGTACGCTCATGAAGTCGTTAATCATAAGCACGCTTGATGCGTTTTGGTAGATTTGAAGGTGGAAGTCATCCTTGGGGCAAGCGAGGTTAAGGTCTCGAGAAATCCATGCATATTCGAAGTCCCCCGTCGCTTTAGTGGACAGATGTGCACGATGTTAGAAATCCATTGAGGATAGTCAATAGGCAAGATGAAGGAAACAGAAAGGAGTCGTTGAAGCTCTTCTTTGACCAAGAGGGCAATGCGTGGATGCATTTTTCTCAGTTTCTGTTTGACTGGTTTGGAATCAGGTTTTAGGGTAATGTTATGGACAGCAATGTCAGGATCAATTCCTGGCATGTCAGCGTAGGACCAAGCGAAAGCTTGGTTGCGGGTACGGAGAAAGGTAGTAAAGGTGGCTTGTTACGATGTGTTAAGGATTGTCCAATCTTCACAACGTGAGGATCCTCCTCTGTGTGGATGTTGATTTCTATAGTCGACTCATTCAACATGGTTTGAGTTTCAGATGGTAAGGCGCGTTGAATATAGGAGTCATCCGCACCAAGGTAAGTGAGGATGGAGTCGTCATCCTAGCACTCAACAACATTAATCGAAGGTGAATCCTCTTCGATCATGTCTGGATACAGAAGGGGAATAGAAGATGGGTCCTCATTATCGCATTGATAAGTGAGAGGACCTAGGAAGATAGCATTTATGAAAAAAAAAGTTAGGAGGGATAGATTCAGGGTCTATCGACTCTGTGGGTGATGATGGCAAAATGGGTGATGATGGTTTGGTAGGGGTGACGTCGTCATCTTCTAGGATACAACTGACATGAGGTTTCTCCGGTGTAAGTGTTTCAGGAAAACCGAGACCACTATGATCATTGTGTTTGTGTGTAGTCATGGGAATGAGTGTATGTCGGCCTTGTTCATAAAGACCAAAACCAAAGCCTTTCCAAGCACAACGAGTCAAGAAGGTGAGGGTGAAATGACGATTTGTCAAGTATTGAAAATCAGATTGGAAGGGAACCACACCAAGAGGAGGTTCAGGGGTAACAGAGGATGCGTCAACACCCCCATATGTTAGGTTGGTGCGGCAATGGGGTGGTCCGTAAGAGATTACCTCCCCCATGTGACTGGTCGAGGTAGGATGCGCATGTAATCTGTTCGTACTCTGCGGGGTATGGAAAGAGATAACGTTATATAGGCAAAGTACTCCCCAGCGTAAGGCATTGAAAAACATCTACTAAGGGGTCGGAGGTTGGGATGTTATCTGCGGGAAAGGAAGTGGTATTTGTGACGGCGGTTTCATTGGTTGAAGGTGTAGGTGCGGTTGAAGTGGATGGTTGGGTTGGATGAATGGGTGTCTTGACTGGTACAAGCACATGGGCAGGGCGATACAACATATTGTAGGTTTTGAAGGGGGGAGGATCAGCTTTTACGGTGTAGGACTTCCCCTCGTACTCAAATTTTATGCATCTATGTAAGGTGGAAGGAACGCATCCCATAGCCCGGATCCAAGGGCGGCCTAACAACATATTGTATTGGAACTCTCCCTCAAGGACATAGAAGAGTTCGGGTAAAGTGCGTGGCCCTACACGAATGTTAAGGATCATGGTGCCTAAGGTAGAAGTAATAGCATCATTGAATGACCGCAACATGATGGGGTTGGCACACATGCAGCTAGAAGGGATATTCATTTGTTGGAAGGCTTTTGAAGAGATGATGTTTAGGCTAGTGCCCCCGTCAATCATAACATGACGTACCCAAATGTCCCGGACATAAGATGAGATGAAAAGAGCAGGGTCAGGATCTTCAGCACCAAAGTCGATAATTTCATCTTCTGGAGGCAGCAAGGCTTGTTGTACAGAGACAGAAGTGGTTGGGGAGATAGGTTGTTTGGTGAGCGAAGCAACGTGATTGGGTGTTAGAATAGAGGTAACAGGCAAGGTTTCATTAGGTAAGACCTCTATCCCTTGAAGGATTTCAAAGAGAGCTTGTCGATGAGATTGAAGTCGAATGAGATCATACAAAGTGTCATTTTTATAGGCGATTGGTGAAGCTGTTTGATTATATTTCGGTGGTCAATTCCATTAGAGACGGGGTAGGCGGGTCCACGAATAACCACTTTAGGTGGTGGTGCGATCGGGATGGTGGATGGAGAAAGAGATGCCGTAGGTGTGTTTTCTTTCGCTTTCCCATTGTTTTTCTGCCTCGAGTAGCAACACTAATCATATTGATCTCGTGAATACGAGAGGAGGAAGACAGTAGGGATAGGTCATAGTCTTGAGAGTTGGGGCTGTAATAATGATAGATCTTGGTGAGGCGGGGACGGGTGGTATAGGAGAGGGAATTGAAGCTAAAGGTCTTTCTCTTCGTAAGTTGTCTTTCTTAACTTTTCTATCTGAGAGAGGTGACTCACGAAGTATGGTTTTCAACGCTTTGCATCCCTCTACGTCATGTCCTAGTGTGCGGTGGTAAGCGCAGATTTTAGACTCATCGTAACCTATAGGTCGAGGTTTAGATGGATCATAAGGTCTAAGTGGGGGTAGGGAGATGGTCGCATTCTCCACCAATATAGCAAGGATTTTGGCGTAAGATCCTTTGAGTGGGTCAAAGTCAGAGGAAAATGAGGCTATTGACTAGGTAGTTTGTGGTAATGATGGGGTATGGTTGGTTTGTATGGGTGGTGGTTTAGCCAAGGAGTTTTGATAATGGGTTTTAACTAAACATGGCTTCTTTGATGCAGAAGCTATGTTTAGCTGGTTAGATGATGAGGCCATAGATGATGTGGTATCAGAAAACAACCACGGAGAAATAGGAGTGGCAGCAAACAATTCTTTTGATGATGGAATTTGTTTAGGGTTGGTAGGTGGATAGGATACGCGGGGTGATGGTGTTGCTATACCCTTGGATTTCTGTATGGGTGCAGAAGGTGTAGGTCGCTTTAAAGAAAACACAGGAGGTATGATATATTGATGCAAGGTAGAGGGATGGGGTCCCAATATGGAAGGTAGGTGTGACGACGAGGGTTTTAGTTGTGATAGAGGCATAGGTTGAGGAGATTGAGTCTGTCTCCTAATGGGATGGATGGCTTTATTTTTAGATAAATCAAGCCATTTAGGTGGGTGTGTTAGACTCGGGTATTGGTGAGGTCCCAAGTGTAGGGAAAGATTTGGTTAGGTTAATAGAAGTGGATGAGGTATTTGGTAGAAATGAGGGGGTGAAGATGAGGACATAGGCATTTTAAGCTCGTAAACACTTCGGGTATATGGTAGAGGCATCCGTATCGGTCATACGCATTTGAGTAGAATATGTCATACTCAAACGTTTCCATAGGACTCGTCTATCTTCTAGGAAAAGACAGTCCTCACGTGTGAATAGGAACTTTTATATGGAAGAAAGGTGGGTTGTGATTCCGGTCCACTTTGTGGGTGTGATACGGGGGTAGATGAGGCCTTCGTATCAATGGGCGTTAAGAGGTCAACTAGTCGCTGAAAAGATTTAGGTGATGAAGAACTAATAGGTAGGAGGGCGTGTTTGAGAGAATCCGTCATGTTTAAAGAGTGTGGTGATGTCGGTTCAAGAGGTTTCTCGTCTAAGGATGACAAAAGAAGTGGCGAGCCTTCCTCTTGTACAACAAGAATGGTAGAAGGAGACGTTTGGGAAATAGATAAATTAGATAACATCCGCTCACAGTCTTGCAAGGATGTGGTGTAAGAAGGCTCATTTGTGAGAAGGGAACTCTAGGCGGTTAATTCCTTGATGGGGCAGCGAGGATTTGATTTGTCTTGATGGTGATGAAGGGGGTTCGGGTTCCTGCGTTAGTGAAGAGGCTTGATTCAGAATTTGTTCGATAGAGGTTTTTGGCTGGGAGTCGAAGACTACATGGATCTCATGAACACTCTCCTCGGCTAAGATATCTTGGTTTAGGTTACTGTTAGAAGAGTGGTTCGGGAATGGTTTGTTGAATATTTTCAAATTTCGGTTAGCAGGGGCGTTAGGATTATCGAGGGCTATATCCCCCACATCAACCATTTCCTGCACTATGTTTTTCAACATCTTGCGATTTTCATGACCGTGTCCCTTCATGCGATGGAAGTTCTGAAGTCATTTTCTTTGTACCAAGGTATTGTGCGAGTGGAATCAAACCCGGAGTGAGGTTTAACAGGAGGTAAGGTAATGGCTCCTGCTTTAAGCAATTTTTCCAATATCACACCATATGTTTCTCCCAAGGGAGTGTAGTTGATGGGCTCTGCTTTATACTTATAGGTGGTTTTGGCAAGGTATTAGATGGTGGTTGGGATTTGACCATCACCGCGTGCACGGCTCCTTTTGATTTCGAAGCAGTCGATGGGTGAGGATTGGTGGTGTTAGGTTTGTTGGTAGAATCTTGGGTTCGGAAACTGGGGTTTTTGTTACGCAACCGCAATTTCTCTTCCTCTAAGGCTCGAACCTCTAGTTTTGAGACATAGTAAAGGCCTTGCCAAATGTACAGAAAGTTTGAATTTGGAGGGTAGGAGAGATGTGCTTAGCACAGGCCCGCGTAAAGAGTTCAATAAGTTCGGCCTGAGGCAAGGCATACGTAAGTTGGTTGATAAGGCCCCGCCATCGTCCAACGAAATCTGCGATAGATTCATCTTCAAATTGTGGGATGGCATAGAGGTCGGTGATAGATACTTTCTTGGCAATGTTAATGGAGAAATGATCCAAGAAATATTGGGCTAGGTTAGTTAAAAGAGAAGATTGAGTCTTTGGGTTAAAGCATTGTACCACTCAAGCGGGTCCCGATAAGGACATGGGAAAGGTGCGAAGTAGTAGAGCGTCGTCGTGAGAAATTAGATAGCAGGCATGTCTAAATGATCGCAAGTGTTGTTGAGGTCCTCCTTACTATTAAAATGAGTAAATTTTGGTAATTCCCATTGAGGAGGATATGAATGAAGGGGGCTGAAGGGTGGATAGGCTCCGTCAAACTTGCTCGTATGTCGAGGCACTATGACTTCCTCAAACGAAGCCTCAGATTTTACATTTTGTCCATCATTTGTTAATTAAATCGGTAGTTGGATGAGATGATGGTGTGGTTGTGGTGAACGGAGGCAGATTGGGCCAAGGGCCACCACTAGACAATGGTGGGGTTAAATGTTGATAAGGTATGGAGGACGAATGTGTTGAGGCGACCGAATAGGGATGTCCTATATAAGACGTTGAGGTTACCGGATATGTGTGTGGAAATGAAAAGGTGGGCGGAGCTTGAGAAGGAAAGCTCGTGTGGATAGGTGGCAGAGAGCAAGTCATGAACGGAACAGTCTGCAAGAGAGATGAGGTAGGAGCAGTCGGCGGTAATGACATGTTGGGCCCAAGATTAACCAAAGGAAAGCCAATCTGTGCCATATGAACCCCTGAAGCTGCTGAGTTAGGAGACGGGACTAAGGATGCAGAAGGCAAAGCGGAGTTATCAGGCGGAGAAGGAGCTAAATGAGTAGCTATACTAATAGGCATGCCAACAAGGAGTTGACCGTCGGGTGTATGGTCAGGGGCATGAGACAAATAGTATTGTACAGCGCTAGGATTAGCATCCAGAAATTTGGCAAATTCTTTATCTCCTACAGGAATTTTAGGAACCTCATTGGTGTCCGTAGGATTCCCCTGAGAATGTTAAGGGGTGATCTGAGGCAAAGGCACAGTGAGCAAGCATGTGAAACCATGGCGGCGGCTTGCTTTCGAGTGATAACGACCATGGACGTGGAGTACAGTAGGGTTTCAATGTATCGAGAACAAATGAGACAACAAGATGTTTGAAATTGGTAGTTCTTTGGTTTGAAAGCGAAAGAAAGAAACCGATATAGGTCAAGAATCGGCAATGCGATGTCGGTCAGCAAGTGTTGACGTCGGTAAGATAACCAATGTCGGTATAATAGAACCGGTAGCGATAGGAAGTTGTTGATTTGAGTTTTAATAGTGATTAATATGCCTACCAAACCTGTTAGAGTGTGATCACGAAAACTTGATGTATGAGAGAAAGCAGAATCGAAAACAAGCAAGAATGCACAAAAAATTAACAGACTAACCCTAGGGTTAATTTTAATCAATTTGGGCTTATGCCTTTAGACGCAGAATGATGTCAATCCTAAACAAAAGACTTAGGGGAAATGTCAAGTTTGTTTTGGCTTGTAAGGTCACCTCAATCGGGCGGAGGAATACCGCGGAAAAGGGGGGATGTTTTGAGCTGTTGTGTTAATTATGAAGTGATTCGGTATGTGTTGTGCAGTGAAAGTAAGATTAATTTCTGTCAATACCATAGAAATCACCCCCACGTGTGCACACCTGTTACTTAGTCTATGTTCACTAGAATTGAAAACAACAAGCAAGAATGTAATGCACGTGTTTTAAACCCAAATCGAAAATGATATTCGATGAAGCAAAGAAGATGACTTTCACTAATGCCAAAACTGGGAAAGCAAGACAAATTCTTTTACTGAATATAACAAAAACAAAGCAAACAAAGCAAGTATGCTCCCCAAATGAAAGCAAGCAAGAGAAACAGAAACCCGAAATGGGTCCCACCGGGCGTGCCAAAATGTTTCGCACGGAATGTTTCAACTTTTGGGAATAGAGTTGCTTCTATCCTTTCATTCCTTTAAGAAACAGATAAGGGTTAGGGCTAGGAGGAGTACCTATTGAATTTTGAGGTGGTGTGCGCGTCACAGTAGAAAGATCGGATGACTGCGAAGAACTCCTTTTTGTCTTGGAAGGACTACCCGCAAGTAAGAATACAAGACCACCAGATTTTAATTAGACAATAAATGAGGGAACTGCCTTGGGCCCAGGAAATATAAAACTTCCTTTCAAAGGTGGTCAGCTCCCCTTTTAATACAAATTAACACAAATGATAACAAAGAAAGCTATTGCAAAATCACGATTTAGGTACCTCGTTATAAAACAATAGAGGCTAAGCCATCAATAATAAAACGTCACGTTGTTTTTTCAGTTACTGGTCGTTGATACATTCAAGTTGAGTTACTAGGGATAAACCGGACTAGATCCGAGGTTGTTAGGTGACAAATAGGTGAGAGGAAGGTTTTAGGGTATAAGTCACGATGCCGATGCCGGTCACTGGATAACCGACCGTGGTTAGAGAACCATTGCCAGCCAGGGAATAGCCGACACCAAAGTAGGGTCGATAATCTAGGTGCTTACGGATAGAGGTTGGTTGCGGGGGTGATTGTGGGGTTATTAAGACCTGGAGGATGGCCGAGGGAATAATGAGAGGACAGGGAAGACTCGAGTGTGGTAAAATGGTCTTTTGGGCAATACAAGGATGTATGGATGAAGGTGAAGTGCGGGGTTTGGTAGGGGTAGATCTAGCAATGAGCTTATAATTACTATCAATCCACAAAGCTCAAAAATGGTGTTTATAAACATATAAGACACTACTTACTCGTTCCCGATGAAGATGCGGAGTTCAGGACTTTGTGATGACGAAGACAGGGGTTCAAATAGGATGATCTCGACAATCCAAGATGAGCTATCTCCTCTTGATGCTCGATGCCCTGATGAGTGTCACATGGGCCTTGGTTATTCAAATTGCAGTCTTGGGCTTGATGTCCTTCTCTGCAAACTTCTCTCTTTCTTCACTTTTCCACGCTCGGCCAAGCAAATCCGGATCCTTTCAATGATTTCTCCTCTTCTCGATCAAATGAAAATCTGATCCTTTGTTTTTGGTTGGAAGTGGTCATTTACAGGGAACCGATGGCGGTTACGCAACCGATGGCGATCGAGTAGGAACTGTATCGGTCAGGTCAAAGCGGGCTATTTTTGGTAAAATAGCCAGCTTTCCCTCCTTTTCTCCCGAGGGATTAGTGGCGGGCTTGGTCAAGTCATTATGAGGTTGGTTTTAGGTGCGGGTGAGGAGTAATTAGTCATGGGTGTGGATTTGGACCAAGTTATAGGTCTTAATTAGGTTAGTTTAGGGTTAAGACTAGGTCATGATGAGGTGGCGAAATGAGGTGGCAGGTATGGCGATGTGGATTTATTAATTATAAGGTAATTAATAAATAATTGTGTAAGGTTTAGGTGATGAGGTTAGGTTGCGAAATGGGATGCGGGGCACAGGGTGTCGTAAGACACAAATTTGGTGTCTACACACCATGCCCTCATGAAGACCCAAGTCTTCATGATGGCATGATACTACAGTTGGCATGTACCAACACCCTACAAAATCATCTCATTTGGATGTACATATCTAGATAAGAATTTAACTACATATCTTTTCAATTAATATTTAATATCGGTAACCCCGCCGAATCCTTGATTTCTTTAATCATTAAGGTTTCTAGACATAAATGATTTGTAAATTCCATGTGAATAAATCTACATCCAAACCTATTTCTCGAAGGTTTGTGTTTCATTCCTAGTATCTTATTTTAAGATTCATACTTATAAACAAAATCAATATACCAATAATAAGATTAACTTACTTAGCTTAAAAAAGTTTAATCATGATAGAATTCAAATTGAGATGCCCTTTATAATAGACTTCATTAATATGATGTCTATTTTATTGTATATGTATTTGTTCATTTTCAATTACCTTATTTTGATTTTGATTTAATAAGGGGAAGCATACTTCCCTCCTTTCTAATATCATTTGGGTAAGGTTCCAAAAAGGTCTTAACGGATTGCTTAACCTTGCAGAATATTGCCTTTTCTTATAACTATATTAGTTAGGGTTCATTATAAGCTACTACATTTTACAAGATAACATAATGTGTTTGTGCTTTCATAATCATCATTTAATGTATATAATGACTTATTTAGATGATAAAAATGAATGCCAACTTGGTAAGTTGCATTTAATTAAGGAATAGAATATCAAATCCCAATTCACCTATTCATCTTAAGTAAAATACACATTTTACAAATCTAATCCTTCCAGACATCTTTCATGCCAATCAACATTAATAAACTCAAGTAAGAAATACAACTTTTCCCTTTTTCAATTACATTTCAATAAGAATCATAGTTCCTCATAAAATATCTAGCCCTTAGGTAAACATAAGAAGCATCATAAAATAACTTGTCTTATTTTCTCACTTACGAAGTCCATCTGCAAAAATTTCTAGCACGGGTCAGTTCATCAAATTGAGCATGATAAGCACTAAGAATTAAAATGATGTGCTTTCAACTAACTATTTCATAAAAAGAACTCTACTTTTATGAAATAGTAAAGTAATACAGATAGATACCTCTTAAAGAAATAAGGATCATAAAAGGAATAACAGAGTGAGCAACCACATTACATTAAATAAAGATCATGATCAAATCAGCACTCTTCAATCAATGATTTCATTAGAAAATTTCATCAAATAAGTAATATTTCATCTAGATTACTTATCTCATTCCTACTATAGTTATCCATAGTTCATTCTCGATTCATGCAACTAGATCAAAGAAAGATACTAACTCTAACAGTTCTCAAAAGAGAATTATTTACAAGAAGCAATGAATCACAATACACATATTTAACATAATTCTTCATATAATATCAAAGACCAAATTCATTCAATCTTTAAGGATGGAATTTAGGATAAACTAACAAAATCTTAAAGTAAGATTTTCCTTCTTCCCATTACTAACCCAATTCCAAATTCAATTTCAATTTCAATTTTAATTATCATCGTCAAGGAGAAGAAGTATAGATTTACCCTCCATTTTATCACTCAGCTCCATACAGGAATAACACAAATAAGAGAAAGGTGAACATATGAAAAAGGAAACAACTTAAGTCTTCCTTCAGAGTTCAACAAAAACAACATTGTACTCAACAACCTTGAGAAGAGAAAGAACAAAATATAATTCCCTTCAGATTTCTAAGAAAACAATGATGAATACCTTAACTTAGAAAGGAGAGAGAAGAAATTCAATCAAAAAGGATGAGAGAAGACCCCAACATCCTTTCCCAAGAAAAGAAATATATATATATATATATATATATATATATATATATATATATATCAAAATGAAATAATTGATATAAATCTGATCAAGAGATCCTTAACTCTTATCAAATATAGAACACATAAGAACTATTCTAAGATGCAGGATCAAAATATACGACTGCCACATGCAAGTCAAATAACGAAGATGAAATTTTTAAAACGTATTAGAAATAACAACCATAGTAGTGCATTAGCTACGATTAAAAAGAGATATTCAAGTGAATTTAGTTAGTGACTAAATATGAAGTATCTTCAACAACTGAATATTCAATTTCATCCCACATTATTTGCTTCAGACACCCCTATTAAAGCTTAATCATCCCTTGTATAAATCGAATACAAGATTTGCAGTCAAGTCCACACCTTTTCCGACTGATAAAAGGAACCGTTTCGGTAAGAAAGGGAAGAACCCAACTAGGTTCGAACACAATGAGGAACAATAAGAGATATAACCCCAAAATAGGTATTTGAATTCAATCTCAAGAGAGAAGTATAAACCGAAAACAATGCAACTCATTTCCTTAAGATAATCAAAATTGAATTTCATCCTAGTTCATTTAAGATAAGCTAATCCTTTAGTAACCAACCATATCATAATGTATACGCGGTAAGCCCAAAATGCCATCAAACTTGTTCGAGAAGAAGATAAATCGTAATTTATCAAATTTTGAGCAAGGAAGAACAAATTTGAAATGAAATCCTTCTATGGCAAGAACTCCTACCAAATGTTTCAAATAGATACACATGAGTTCTCAGGTTTTATCCTTCCCAAGCATGATAAAAAAAAGGTAAGACTTATTCCACAAAATAGAGATTCCTAATAACCATATCAGCAAAGGATCAAATAGGAGTAACATAAATCAAAAACAACTTCAAGAAATGCAAAGGATGTCACCCTTCTTACATTCTTCCAACAAAGAAACAACTTATCTCAAATATTTTATCAAATAATGAATTCGCTTAATAGCGTATTTCACCATCAATGAAGTATACAAGAATTGGTAACATTCAGTTCACACAAGAGTTAAATCCAAGCTCGTTCATTTTTCCAACAAGGCACAAATCCAAAACTTATTTTATCAACAACAAATTTCAAGTAGAAGTATACAACAAATATACGAGCATAAATACAAAATAAGAATTTCAACAAAACCCATTTGTTTCCAAGAGAAGAGTTATTTTAATGAAGACATTTAGTAAAAATTAGAACAATTTAATAAGAAGAGCCTATCATGCCTGATAGAGCTTCCTATTGATTTGCAAGAGGTTTCTAGCCGAGCCTCCAAAATCTCCTCTTTCCAAAACAACGTCAACAACCAAATCTTCCTGCTTCCCTTATACTTCCATAGGTCGTAAATAGCTCAAAGATGCCAAATATCACAAAGGATTGAAAATAGAATTATTGGTTTAAAGAACCAGAACCCTCATGTAGAGCGAAAAACTAAAAAGAACAAATGACCAAACAACTTCCCACAAAATCCACTCCACATATTTCCTAGGTGGTTTCCTCACCATGACCGAGGTCATTAATGCAATGAATTCCACTTTCCCTCCTCTTTCTCTATGCCACCGCCCTTTTTAAATTTGGAGATCTCTATTTTGAAAATTGCATGTATTTTATATTTAGCAATGATGTCAGCTAGGCATCCCACTATCTCTCCATGCCTCCGCCAAACTTGGCAGGTTTAAAGATGTAATAATAGAAATTAATTCCCATAAATGCCTTAGAAACCATCGCCACCAACTCCCCACTTGCCATGTAACCCTTAGGTTCCCCTTTCTTCGCTTAGTAATAGTTTAGGTTAGATTAATATTAGGTTAGGATTCCACCTTAGTTCTTAGGTCATTAGTATTTGCCTTAGGTTAGTTTAAAACTCCATAACCATAAATTCTACTATCTCGAAGTTAGGTTATAACCCTTATATTAGAATCCATATAGGATAGGACATTACAACTTAGGTTAAGGCATCAACCTTAGTAGTTTAGTAATAGGTCCCATATAGGTCTTAGTTACCATAGGTTAAAATCAACATAGTATGGAACATTTCGATTAAGGCTAAGGTACTTTCCTTAATAGCCCATTAACAAACCCTTAATTCTCTCACGCTATTCAACGTTCTAAATTATTTATTCAAAGAGGTCCAAGTTCAGCATTTATAGCATGATGCAAGGTAAGGACACCTAAAACTGGGTTCCTTGTAATCATAGCCAAAACAAGACTCAGTTCCTCATTACCTTTCCATTTCAAAATGTCAGTTATCAAGATGATAATAAAGAAGAACTGAATCATACCTTGGATCAATGGAATTTATCTAAGGTGTGTTGTTAACATATGATAAGTATGAAAATAATTGTACATGTTCACAAAATTGTAGATCATAGAGCGAGTGACTCATTTCCAAGTAAACAGAAATTACAACAAGTATGAATCTCTGTACATTAATAACTTATCCATTGCAAACATGATTTCCAAATTCAAAAGAATACACCTTCCTAAGACAAATCACATGTCAACGTTTGCAATGTCAAAGTGGAAGTCATCATAAATGATCATGCCAAAGACGTTATAGAGGTAGTGCTTAAAGGGAAATGGTATTATGGTCGGCGAGTCTCGCAAAATCATCATCGCCGGTAGTGATGGGGATAAGCTGAGTTAGATCCATAGGTGACATAATGGATGGCGGTGATGGACTAGGTGGGAGTGGCTGACACTGGCGTGAAACACGAGGGCGTTAGTTTGGCTGCGAGTCAACACCATGTGAATCAACGTATATCAGGTGAACTATGCTCTATAAATGACATGGGAACAACAGAGATGGGACAAAATAAATTTTGAGAGGAAAAGTTAGTAAATGTTTTGATTAAAATCAAAAATAGAGTGATCGATGCGCCCTAAGACGGTGATGATGGTTAAGGGGTGATCGATGTCGGTTATAAGAACCAATCTTAGTTCTTATGAGAAAATGATAGTTTCAATAAATGAGGAAGAAAATAATGATTTTTAGATAAGAAAGTTGTATTTGATGACTTTTATTAGATTACAGAGAGTAAAATGATACACAAAGACTCTAAATAGAAGAGAAGGTGAGATAAGTGTCTTTTGGGTAAATTAACCAAAAGAAAAAAGAATCAAGGAACTGATGCCAGTTTGGTAAACCAATGGCGGTTAGATATAAACCGATGACGGTCTCGATATAAACTGACGGTGGATGCGATTCTTGTGAAATATGAAGAATGAGGAAAAATGAATTTTTGTGAATTTAGATTAGATGAATAATCAACCCAGAAGTCTAGGGATGATAAGATGAGGTCCTAACACACTCTGAGAAAGTCAGAATACTCCAACTGTGATGGCGGAGTGTGAAAGAAAAAAGAAAAATGAAGAATCGTATCCTCACACCTCAAAACACAAGTCAAGCACAAAGCTAAGAAAAATACGTAATCCAACAAGTGATTTTAATGTGTTTAGCTTATGTTATTTAAAAGACTAACTCATGAATTTAGAGTAGTGTTTTGGTTGGGAAGGCTTCCTATGAAGAAGGAAATTCTAAAGGTGAGGTTTTAGGTTATGTTATGGTGGGGGCGGGCCATTCTCTGAGGTAATGACTGGACAAAGATAACTAGCTAGGTGCCCACTATCAATCCTCTAATCGTGTGATCGTTGATAGCTTCTTCCGGGTGGGATGTTGTTTAAGAAGATGTATATATTTCAATTTTTGTAGTTTGGAAAAGAGAGAGAAGAAAAATGTGATTTTCTACGATTCAATTATGTCAACCATCAGCTAGGCATGACTTCCAGCATATAGGTTTCCCTCATTTTTAATGTGAGCTAAAATGCAACAAATTAGAATGCTATGCAAGTGTTTTAAGCCCAAATTGAAGTGTGATATTCAATGTAGCAAGTAGTGAACAGGAAGAGGGATGTTCTTTCACTAATGCAATACGAATGAAAGAAAAGAAGTATTCTTTTTATAGCACCAAAAACATGATTTCTTTTAGAAAATAGAAAGAGAGGAAGATTCTAGAGAGGAAAATTAATGTGTAATCTTTTCAGAAGGGAAACAAACACACAACTTTTACCTAGGAATGAATAAAATGCAAGGAACCCTGGATGGGTCCCACCGGCATGCCAAAATGTTTCACCGTTTTCTTTAAATTTTTAGATGAAACAAATAAGGGTGTGGGCCAAGGAGGAATACTTTTTGTGACGGTCATTTTGAAGGTCATTACACGCGTTTTGACTTCTTGATCCAATGTTGAATGTGAGAGATTCCTTTTAGCTAGGAGGACTACCTAAAATACACAACAAGACCAAAAAAGAGGATTAAATAATATATGTTAGTGGGCTGCCTAGTGTGTGCTAGATCCAAGAAGTGTGATACTTCCTCGGTGGTAGTCAACCCACTATTTAATATAATTTAATGTAAGAAATAACGTAAGTAAATAGAATCCTACTGTAGTTGATATGATTTAGGTATCTCATCCAAATACAATAAGAAAATCTAACATAACAGGCTAGGCTATGATCAGATCTAGAAATAAGGTAAATAACTAAGGTGTTGGAATAGGTCAGGGTCAGATTAGGGTCACTTGAATCACTTGAAAAGGGTTATTGGGATCTAGTATCAAAGCAGGATCGCCAAATTGAGACGTCGACATCGGCATGATGCATGATGCACCGATGACGATTATTGTGTGTTGGTAATAACTCAATAGTTCATGGTTTTGGGGATTTTCTAGAGACTAGATCAGAGATGGTGAGGAGTTGGTTTAGGTATGGGGAGATGTTGGGAATATTTAAAGGTACTTAGGAGTAGACAGAGGTGATTAAAATTATTATCAATGATGGGAATGGTCGGGTTCACAGGAAGGAAATAGTGGTGGGGTGAAAATATAGCTGATGGTTGATAAACAAAGGTGAAGAACTCTTATAAAATTAATAGAAATGAAGTGGGGTAGGTTAGAGACACACTTAAAGATGTGAAGGTATGGCTAGGTGGTGGTGATGGTTGCTCGGTGAAATGGTGATCGAGTGATCGTGGAAGTGCTTTCGAGAGTCTTGAATGCGAGATACCTTCCGATCAATGGTTGTGTTGGCTATGGCTACCTAGATGTGCTAAAGATATCTAGTTTTTGTTTGCATGCAGATATCATTTTGATCCAAAACTTGAGAATGTGTCTAACCTCTCAAAAAAAGGTTACCCAAATGTTTATATCGTAACTAGTGACGGTTTAGGTGACCGGTGTCGATTTGGGTTGACTGGAGTCAGTTAAGGCAAGATATCCTAGGTTGCCTAAAATAGGGGATCTTGGCTATCTTTTCTATGCTTTGCTTTAGTTGGTTTCGAGCCTAAATGGAACATTGTGCTTAGGTACACGGGAATGTGGTTAGAGGGAGAATAGGCATGTGCTTTTAGGGTTATACTAAGTCTTAGTTCATTAAGGTAAGTAGGGATAAGTCTTAGTTAGTTATGGAAACATGTTATGAATAGGTCTATGGTGAGGTGTCTAGGTGAGGTGTCTAGGTGAGGTGGTGGGGTGAGGTGGAAATTGGTTTTAATTGAGGTAATTAAATAATGAATGAAGTGAGGATGAGTATTAATTTAATTATAAATAATTAAATTAATATTAATGTGGGGTATAAGGGTCATGGTTAGGTGAATTTGTTTAAGTTGGCTATTCAAAAGGGGACCAAGGGGAGTGTGATCCAATTTTGGTGTCTATAAGTGGCTTTTCCTCTCTGGATTAGCATGCAAGTTCCTATTTCTAGTTTTTGGTTTGGTGTCTAGTGGTTTGGGTTTATTAAGTCTATTTTGGTTTAGTCAATCTCATTTCTTGATGGTTTTGTATGGTATTTTGTCTTGTGGTTGGTTATGCTTTATCCTTTGTGTCTCGTAAATGGGTGGAATCCCATCAATCCCGGGTTTTGAGCTCTGGTTGAAAGGAACGATAAGAATATTGTTCCAAGCTATGATCTCGAGATGATAATAACACACCACATTAGATTTGCAAAGTAAAAGAGCTAAAATACCATATATGGAAATCCATCATAATCCATAATGCTCAATACATTACAATAGAATGACTTGAATTATTCAATAAGAAAGATGTACATATAGGAGGGAAGTGCAACTACTACATAAATCAATGGTGAAGAACTCCCACTAGCGATATTGGTAGTTAAGTTAACTCCAAAAGACTAGTAAGCTAACTCAACATAACCGAGCGAAACTAACTCAACACAACTAGTAAGCTAACTCCACACAACTAGTACACCTAAGCAAGCTAACCCAAAAAGTGTAGGGATAACACAAGTGTAAAAATTATCCTGATAAATAAATAAAAGGATAAATAATAACCTACACTAACACCCCTCGTAAGCATAGATTAAGTGGGAGAAAAAGAAGGTGGGTCCCAACAACAAGGCCTGATGAGGTACCCACATACAACAACTGGGAAAAATGGACACCGCAAGGTACCCAAAACCAATAATAACAAAGTAGAGAGAAATCCTTCCGTAATATATCCTAAGAAGCTCGGCTCAAAAACTCATACAATGCTGAAGAAGTGTGGTGCGCACTATGGTATGAATCCATTGCTCGATCATAGAACTCAAAAAAACAATGACATTGGGCTTCACCAGAATAGCTACATGTAATGAGATCAATGGAGTGATGTTGAAAGTGTAAAAAAACACCAAACATAATTTGATCAACACGCGCAAATAGGTGTGCCACGATCCAAGAACAACCAAGGCAACAAGGTAAGGACACGAGATCCAAATAAATAGGAGTGCCACGATCCAAGAAAAGCCAAGGTAAAAAGGAAAGGACACAAAACCCGAAGAAGCGGATCAACACGTAACAAAGTAAGGACACGAAACCCAAAGAATCAGTATCAACACCATACCCTCCCATACTGCTTGAATGGGTAGAGTGACACCACATATCTATATGAGTTGCCAAAATCAACTACTCGAACACTGACAAAATAACACTGGGCTCCACGCAGAATAGATCCCCCAAGAGAGACTGTCAACATGCCAAAAGTGTTGAAAATATAGATCCAGAATATCTAAAAAAATGGAGATATAAATGCATACCAAAATTACGTCCACAAGAGATTACAACACCCTCCCAAATTGACACTTTATAATTGAGTGCATGTAAATATTACAATGAGTAAAAGTACCTTTTACATTTGAAATATGTGCATAAAAATCTCACCAATGTGTAGATCTCGAAAAAATACACAATTTCAAAACAAAGATCACTTTAATCCAAGCTATGCATCAAAAGTTATGAGCTCTAGAAGGTTTTGTTATTAAAATAATATTTTAATGTTGATCTTCTTTTCAAAAGGTACACATGACACCCAAATGTCCAAAGGGTAAAAGAGTGCATCCACACGATACAGACTTGCGACCAAAGGATAAAATCCTACGCCCAAAACCTAAAATTTCCAGAGGGTAAACCATTGCATCCAGAGGGTACACGTCAATATCCAATGGATAAAAGAATGCACCCAAATGGTACAGATCTGCATCCAGTGGATAAAATACTACATCCAAAACTAAAATATCAAGAGGGTAAAAGAATGCATCCATAAGGTACACACTTTTATCCAATGGATAAAATAATGCACCCACAGGGTGCAGATTTGTGTCCAGTGGATAAAAGAGCGCATCAAAACCGAAATATCCAGAGGGTAAAAGACTACACCCGGAAGGTACACGCTTATATCCAATGAATCAAAGAATGCATCCATAGGGTATAGATTTGTGTCCAAAGTGGATAAAAGACTACATCCAAAACGGAAATACCCAAACGGTAAAAGAATGCATCTAGAATGGATAAAAGAATGCACCAGAGGGTATATATTTGCATCAGATTTGATTGTCTCAAAACATGGTCGAGTTTACAGTCGATCCTAAGGTTTTGGCACCTTCCAAATCCAATTGCACACTCTTTTTGCATAAAAATGCATGCTTCAGAAAATTTCTAACAAATTCCAAATACATGAATATAATAAACCTTTGCTTGCAAAGAAAAACTTACAGATGGATGTCTACATCATCTATTTCTCTGATACCATGAAAGGAACGATAAGAATATTGTTCTGAGCCATGATCTCGGATGATAATAGCACACCACATTAGATTTACAAAGTAGAAGAGCTAAAATACCATATAAGGAAATCTTACATAATCCATAATGCTCAATACATTACAATAGGATGACTTGAATTATTCAATAAGAAAGATGTACATATAAGAGGAGGGAAGTGCAACTACTACCTAAATAAATGGTGAAGAACTCCCAATAACTAATACCGGTAATTAAGTTAACACCAAAAGACTAGTAAGCTAACTCAACATAACCGACTAGCTGACTCAACACAACTAGTACACCTAAGCAAGCTAACCCAACAAGTGTAGGGCTAACACAAGTGTGAAAATTATTAGGAATAATTAATAGTGTAAACATTATGAAGTTGTTGAGATACTATTAATTAGAATTATATGTGAAGTTGTTGTAAACAACTTCACGTATTTAGCCTATTGTTTACAACCACTCCTAAATTATAGGAGGTTGTTTTGCTATTTGCTTGGCTATTTATCAGCCATGTATTGTGTGTATGTTATGGATGAATGAAGATCAATATATTCTATTATTCTGATTCGAACCTGTCATATGCTATCAGAGCCAGGTTGATCTATCAGAGACAGGCCGCAGGGAGGCAACACACGGCAATGCATGTTTGAGAGAATGCGTTTCTCTGTGCAGTGTGGAGGTGTCGGGTCCTTGGAGAACGCTGGCTGTGCAGAGTGAAGTGTTGTGTCCACGCAGTGTGGAGGATGTAGAAATTAAACGCAGGGATCTAAAGTTTTATTTGCTACCCATTCTGACCACGCATCGCTGGAGCAGTCGAGGGAGATTGGAGTGCAGTCCACGTAGTTTGGAAAGCCGTGAAGGTGCAGATAAAACGTCCAAGCCTGCAGCCAATGCGTGACAAAGAATTTGGAAATTGTTTTTGGAGTATTCACGGCCCTGTCAGCACAAAAACGTCTCAGGTTATTTCCTGCGAATTTCCTTCTATTTTGCACACGTCCCTACCAGATCTGACATTTTATTAACAGCTGGGCATTCCATTATTCACAGCTGCGCATTCCATTATTCACTTTATTAACAGGTTTTGATTGTATATGGTTTATTTCATTGAGTGTCATTAAATGTTGGGTCAAGATTTATTATGTTAAACGTCATGTTGTTTATAATATTTAAAAAGTAATTTTCTTTTATTACTTTTTAAATTGTCTAAGTTGTCTTCAGTATCGTCATATTATTGTGTTTATAAGAGGGTGCATTTTCGGTTGAAACCGACACTCGTCAACGTGAGGGAAAATATTAAAAAAAATATATGGAGAAATTGAGTCTCGTTGAGAAATTCGAAGGACGTGATTTTCACACTTGGCGAATCCAAATGCAGCTGACTTTGATTGAAAAAGATTTGTGGGATGTGGTCAAACCAAATGTGACAACACCAACAAATCCAACAGATCTCGCGAAGTGGAATATCAAGGATCAAAAGGCCTTGGGAACTATTGGTCTTGGTTTGTCTAAAGCGTACCTGCACCACGTAGACTTCACAAAGTCTGCAAAGGAAATCTGGGAGACATTAAATAAACTGTTTGGATCTGAAGCAGAAAGTGCAAAGACAACACTGAAGCAAAAATTATATGGGTTAAAAATGGATGACAATATAAAAATGGCAGAACACATCAGCAAGTTCCGCTCTCTTCTCAATCAGCTTGCAGGTATTAACGAGAAGGTAAAAGATGATGATGCCAAAGCAATTCTCTTGAATAGTTTGCCTAAAAAAATGTCTCATATGGTTTTTACTTTGAGCAAGATTAAAATTGGTTTAGAAGGAGTAGTTTCTACTCTTCTTGATCAGAATGAACCTTCAGAACCAGAAGAAGAGGTTTTATATGTACACAATAAAGCTAGTACATCATCAAAGAAGGGTAAGTACAATTCAAAGCACATTCCTACAAAGGGACAGATCAAATGTTACTATTGTAAAGAAGTGGGGCATGTCATTTTAAATTGTAAAAAGTGGGCACAAGATCTACTGGATGATAAGATTGATCAAAAGGCTTATATTGTTGAAGAAGAAACTGACTGGGAAGATTATGCAACTGATGAAGAACTTTCTTGCCCTAGCGATGAAGATTATCTCTTCTGAAAATAACCAAACTGGAGGTAGGAGGAAATGGAGGATGGAGGCTACTCAGCACCTCTCGTTAGTCACCAACGACGAGGTTGTATTTTGTGGTGGTGACATATTTATTTCCAGTTGTGTGTTTATTTTATCTAGTGTGCAGAATAAAGAGCAACAGTTTGTGTATGGTTGCTTGGTACATGCGTGTATTCCTATATGTTCTCTTGAAGTGTTGTGATGTGGCGTGGAAGGTGTCAAGTCGGTGAATCTTGATTGATAGGGGGCACAATGGTGTCCAGAGGAGAGCAAAGCAGTAAAGACCTAAAAATATGCGTAGGCATATGATTCCGGTTTCAACTACACTTTACCCCATGTTCACACTAAGGGGGTGAATGTTAGGAATAATTAATAGTGTAAACATTATGAAGTTGTTGAGATACTATTAATTAGAATTATATGTGAAGTTGTTGTAAACAGCTTCACGTATTTAGCCTATTGTTTACAACCACTCCTAAATTATAGGAGGTTGTTTTGCTATTTGCTTGGCTATTTATCAGCCATGTATTGTGTGTATGTTACGGATGAATAAAGATCAATATATTCTATTATTCTGATTCGAACTGTCAAAAATTATCCGATAAATAAATAAAAGGATAAATAATAACCTATAATAACACCCTCCCATAAGCATAGCTTAAGTGGGTGAAAAGAAGGTGGGTCTCGGCAACAAGGCCTGATGAGGTACCCACATACAACAATTGGGAAAATGGACACCGCAAGGTACCCAAAACCAATAATAACAAAGTAGAGAGAAAAATCCTTTGTAATATATCCTAAGAAGCTCGGCTCCAAAAACTCATACAATGTTGAAGAAGTGTGGTACGCACTATGGTATAAATCCACTGCTCGATCATAGAACTCAAAAACAACTGACACTAGGCTTCACAAGAATAGCTCCATGCAAGGAGACTGTCAATGGAGTGATGTCGAAAGTGCAAAACAAACACCAAACATAATTTGATCAACTGCTACAAATAGGTGTGCCACGATCGAGAACAACCAAGGCGTGCAAGGCACGGACATGAGAACAAAATAAATAGGAGTACCACGATCCAAGAAAATCCAAGGTAATAAGGCAAGGACACGAAACCCAAGAGGTGAGATCAACACGTAACAAAGTAAGGACACGAAACCCAAAGAATCAATATCAACACCATACCCTCCCATATCTTTGAATGGGTAGAGTGATACCATAGATCCGTATGAGTTGCCAAAATTAACTACTCGAACAACGAAAACTAACATTTGGGCTCCACCAAAATATCTCCCCCACAAGAGAGACTACCAACATGCCAAAAGTGTCGAAAATACAGATCTAGAATATCTAAAAAAAAGAGATAAATGCATACACCCATAGATATACAAATGCAACACCCAAAAGTTGAGGATGTCGGGCTCAATCAAATTACATCCACAAGATATTACAACACATTCCTAAATTGACACTTTATAATTGAGTGCATGTAAATATTATAATGAGTAAAAGTACCTTTTACATTTGAAATATGTGTATAAAAATCTCTCCAATGCGTAGATCTTGAAAAAATACACAATTTAAAACAAAAGATCACCTTAATCCGAGCTACGGATCAAAAGTTATGAGCTCTAGAAGGTTTTTGCTATTAAAATAATATTTTAATGTTGATCTTTTTTTCAAAAGGTACACGTGACACTCAAATGTCCAAAGGGTAAAAGAGTGCATCCACACGATACCAACTTTGACCAAAGGATAAAAGGAAATGCCCAAAACCTAAAATGTCCAGAGGGTAAACCATTGCATCTAGAGGGTACACGTCAATATCCAATGGATAAAAGAATGCACCCAAATGGTACAGATCTACGTCCATTTCTAAGTGGATAAAAGATCAAAAGCAAAATATCCAGAGGGTAAAAGAATGCAGAAGGTGCACGCTTTTATCGAATGGATAAAGAATGCACCCAGAGGGGCACAGATCTGTGTCCAGTGGATAAAAGACAACATCCAAAATTGAAATATCCAGAGGGTAAAAGAATGCATCCGGAAGGTACACGCTTATATCCAATGGATAAAAGAATGCACCCAGAGGGTACAGATCGTATCCAAGGGGACAAAAGAATGCATCCAAAACTGAAATACCCAAAGGGTAAAAGAATGCATCCGGAAGGTACACGCTTATATCTAATGGATAAAAGAATGCACCCAGAGGGTACATATTTGCATCCAGATTTGACTGTCTCAAAACATGGTCGAGTTTACAGTCGATTCTAGGGTTTTAGCACCTTCCAAATCCAATGCCGCACTCTTTTTGCATAAAAATGCATACTGCAGAAAAATTCTAACAAATTCCAAATACATGAAAATAATAAACCCTTGCTTGCAAAGAAAAACTTACAGATGGATGTCTACATCATCTATGATCTGATACCATGAAAGGAATGATAAGAATATTGTTCCAAGCATGCGATCTTATGATAATAATAGCACACCACATTAGATTTGCAAAGCAAGAAGAGCTAAAATACCATATATGGAAATCCATCATAATCCATAATGCTCAATACATTACAATAGAATGACTTGAATTATTCAATAAGAAAGATGTACATATAGGAGGAGGGAAGTGCAACTACTACCTAAATCAATGGTGAAGAACTCCCACTAACTCGATATGTGTAGTTAAGTTAACTCCAAAAGACTAGTAAGCTAACTCAACATAATCGAGAAGCTAACTCAACACAACTAGTAAGTTAACTCTACACAACTAGTACACCTAAGCAAGCTAACCCAACAAGTGTAGGGCTAACACAAGTGTAAAAATTATCCCGATAAATAAATAAAAGGATAAATAATAACCTACAATAACACCCTCCCGTAAGCATAACTTAAGTGGGTGAAAAAGAAGGTGGGTCCCGTTAACAAGGCCCGATGAGGTACCCACATACAATAACTGGGAAAAACGGACACCGCATAAGGTACCCAAAACCAATGATAACAAATTAGAGAGAGAAAATATCTTGTAATATATCGTAAGAATCTCGGCTCCAAAACTTGTATCAATGTCAAAGAAGTGTGGTGTGACCAAGGTGGTATGAATCAATTGTTCGATCCAAAAACTAAAAAACAACCGACATTGGGCTTCAAGAATAGCTCCATGCAAGGATATTGTCAATGGAGTAATGTCGAAAGTGAAACACAAACACCAAACATAATTTGATCAACTACTACAAATAGTTGTGCCATGACCCAAAAACAACCAAGGCAACAAGGCAAGGACACGAGATCCAAATAAATAGGAGTGCCACGATCCAAGAAAATCCAAGGTAACAAGGCAAGGACACGAAACCCGAAAAGAAGATCAACACGTAACAAAGTAAGGACACGAAACCCAATGAATCAATATCAACACCATACCCTCCCATGCTTTTGAATGGGTATAGTGACACCACAGATCTGTATGAGTTCCAAAATCAACTACTCAAACACGACAAACTAACACCATTGGCTCCACTAGAATAGCTCCCCCGCAAAGAGATGTTAACATGCCAAAAGTGTGAAAATACAAATCCATAATATCTCAACAAAAAAAGAGATATATTAATGCATACACCCATAGATATAAAACTACAATACCCAAAAGTTGAGGACGTCGGGCTCAACATAAAATTATCCACAAGAGATTACAACACATTCCCAAATAGACACTTTATAAATAAGTGCATGTAAATATTACAATGAGTAAAAGTACCTTTTACATTTTAAATATGTGTATAAAAATATCATAAATACATAGATATCGAAAAAATACAAAATTTTTAAAAAAAGATCACCTTAATCCGAGCTACGGATCAAAAGTTATGAGCTCTGAAGGTTTTTCTTTATTAAAATAATATTTTAATGTTGATCATCTTTTCAAAAGGTACACGTGACACCCAAATGTCCAAAGGGTAAAAGAGTGCATCCACACGATATCAAGGCTTGTGACCAAAGGATAAAAGCCCTGCACCCAAAACCTATAATGTCAGAGGGTAAACCATTACATCCAAAGGGTACATGTCAATATCCAATGGATAAAAGAATGCACCCAAATGGTACAAATCTCATATCGTCCAAGTGGATAAAAGATCGCATCCAAAACTGAAATATTCGGAGGGTAAAAGAATGCATCCGAGAAGATGCACGCTTTTATCAATCGATAAAAGAATGCACCAGAGGGTACAAATCTGCGTTAGTGGATAAAGACCGCATCCAAAACCGAAATATCCTTAGGGTAAAAAAAGGCGCATCCAGGAAGGTACACGCTTATATCCAATGGATAAAAGAATGCATCTAGAGGGTACAGATCTACGCCGAGTGGATAAAATACTGCATCCAAAACCGAAATACCCAAAGGGTAAAAGAATGCATCCAGAAGGTACACGCTTATACCCAATGGATAAAAGAATGCACCCAGAGAGGGTACATATTTACATCCAAATTTGACTGTCTCAAAACATGGTCGAGTTTATGATCGATTCTAGGGTTTGGCACCTTCTAAATCCAATCCACACTCTTTTTGCATAAAAATACATGTTGCAAAAAATTCTAAAAATCCAAATACTATGAATATAATAAACCCTCGCTTGCAAAGAAAAACTTACAGATGGATGTCTACATCATCTATAGCTCTGATACCATGAAAGGAATGATAAGAATATTGTTCCAAGCCGCGATCTTAGATGATAATAGCACACCACATTAGATTTGCAAAGCAGAAGAGCTAAAATACCATATATGGAAATCCATCATAATCCATAATGCTCAATACATTACAATAGAATGACTTGAATTATTCAATAAGAAAGATGTACATATAGGAGGAGGGAAGTGCAACTACTACCTAAATCAATGGTGAAGAACTCCCACTAACTGATACTAGTAGTTAAGTTAACTCCAAAAGACTAGTAAGCTAACTCAACATAACTGAGAAGCTAACTCCACACAACTAGTACACCTAAGCAAGCTAACCCAACAAGTGTAGGGCTAACACAAGTGTAAAATTATCCCCGATAAATAAATAAAAGGATAAATAACAACCTACAATAACACCCTCCCATAAGCATAGCTTAAGTGGGTGAAAAGAAGGTGGGTCCCGACAACAAGGCCTAATGAGGTACCAAATACAATACTATCGGGAAAATAGACACCACAAGGTACCCAAAACCAAGTAATAACAAAGTAGAGAGAGAAATATATTGTACAAGATATCCTAAGAATATCGGGTCCAAAAACTTGTACAATGTCAAAGAAGTGCCCTGTGGTGCACACTATGGTATAAATCCACCGCTTCGATCATAGAACTCAAAAACAACAGACATTGGGCTTCACCACAATAGCTCCATGCAAGAAGATTCATCAATGGAGTGATGTCAAAAAGTGCAAGCCTAAAAAACAAACACCAAACATAATTTGATCAACTACTACAAATAGGTGTGCCATGATCCAAAAACAACCAAGGCAACAAGGCAAGGACACAAGATCCAAATAAATAGGAGTGCCACGATCCAAGAAAAGCCAAGGTAACAAGGCAAGGACACGAAACCGAAGAAAGAAAGTATCAACACGTAACAAGGAAAGGACACGAAACCCAAAGAATCAATATCAACACCATACCCTCCCATACTACTGAATGGGTAGAGTGACACCACAGATCTGTATGAGTTTCCAAAATCAACTACTCGAACACTGACAAACTAACACTAGGCTCCACAGTAGAATAGCTCCCCACAGAGAGATCATCAACATGCCAAAAGTGTTAAAAATACAGATCCAGAATATCTCAACAAAAAAAAGAGATATAAATGCATACACCCATAGATATACGAATGCAACACCCAAAAGTTGAGGACGTCGGGCTCAACTAAAATTACATCCACAAGAGATTACAACACCCTCCCAAATTGACACTTTATAATTGAGTGCATGTAAATATTACAATGAGTAAAAGTACCTTTTACATTTGAAATATGTGTATAAAAATATCACCAATGCGTAGATCTCGAAAAAATACACAATTTCAAAAAAAAATCACCTTAATTCAAGCTACGGATCAAAAGTTATGAGCTCTAGAAGGTTTTGTTATTAAATAATATTTTAATGTTGATCTTCTTTTCAAAAGGTACACATGACACCCAAATGTCCAAAGGGTAAAGAGTGCATCCACATGATACAGACTTGCGACCAAAGGATAAAATCCTACGCCCAAAACCTAAAATGTCTAGAGGGTACATCGATATCCAATATAAAAGAATGCAGAAGTATACAAAAATCCGAAATACCCAAAGGGTAAAAGAATGAGTCCAGAAGGTACACGCTTATATCTAATGGATAAAAGAATGCACCTCCAGAGGGTACATATTTACATCCGCACCTTTATTTATTTGACTTTCTCAAAACATTGTCAATTTTTGATCCGATCCTTTGTTTTAGCACCTTCCAAATCCAATTCCACACTCTTTTTGCATAAAAATGCATGCTTGAAAAATTTCTAACAAATTCCAAATACATGAATATAATAAACCCTTTGCTTACAAAGAAAAACTTACAGATGGATGTCTACATCATCTATTGCTGACGATACCATGAAAGGAACAATAAGAATATTGTTTTCCAAGTCTGCGATCTTAGATGATAATAGCACACCAAATTAGATTTGCAAACAGAAGAGCTAAAATACCATATATGGAAATCCATCATAATCCATAATGCTCGATACATAACAATAGAATGATAAGAATTATTCAATAAGAAAGATGTACATATAGGAGGAGGGAAGTGCAACTACTACCTAAATCAATGGTGAAGACCTCCCACTATTGCGATGATCGGTAGTTAAGTTAACTCCAAAAGACTAGTAAGGTGACTCAATCTAAGCTCAACAAACTAACTCAACACAACTAGTAAGCTAGCTCCACACAACTAGTACACCTAAGTAAGCTAACCCAACAAGTGTAGGGCTAACACAAGTGTAAAAATTATCCCGATAATTAAATAAAAGAATAAATAATAACCTATAATAACACCCTCTTGTAAGCATAGCTTATGTGGGCAAAAAAAGAAGGTGGGTCCCAAAGAATAAGACGATCCAAGAAAATCCAAGGTAACAAGCAAAGGACACGAAACCGAAGAAGCAATATCAACACGTATCAAAGTAAGGACATGAAACCTAAAGAATCAATATCAACACCATAACCTCCCATGAGTTGAATGGGTAGAGTGACACCACAGTATCTGTATGAGTTTCCAAAATCAACTACTCAAACACCGACAAACTAACACTGGCTCCACCGGAATAGCTCCCTATGCAAGACATAATGTCAACATGCCAAAAGTGTCGAAAATACAGATCTAGAATATCTCAACAAAAAAGAGAGATATAAATGCATACACCCATAGATATACGAATGCAACACCCAAAAGTTGAGGACGTCGGGCTCAACATAAATTGCATCCACAAGAGATTACAACACATTTCCAAATTGACACTTTATGATTGAGTGCATGTAAATATTACAATGAGTAAAAGTACCTTTTATATTTCAGATATGTGTATAAAAATCCAGTGCGTAGATCTCGAAAAAATACACAATTTCAAAACAAAGATCACCTTAATCGAGCTACGGATCAAAAGTTATGAGCTCTAGAAGGTTTTGTTATTAAAATAATATTTTAATGTTGATCATCTTTTCAAAAGGTACATGTGACACCCAAATGTCCAAAGGGTAAAAGAGTGCATCCACACGATAGACTTGTGACCAAAGGATAAAATCCGTGCCCAAAACCTAAAATTTTCAGAGGGTAAACCATTGCATCCAGAGGATACACGTCGATATCCAATGGATAAAAGAATGCACCCAAATGGTATAGATCTACGTCAAAGTGGATAAAAGATCGCATCGAAAAGCGAAATATCAGAGGGTAAAAGAATGCATCCAGAAGGTGCACACTTTTATCTAATGGATAAAAGAATCCACGCAGAGGGTACAAATCTGCGTCGATCGATAAAAGACTCGCATCAAAACCGAAATATCCAGAGAGTAAAAGGCGCATCATACGGAAGGTACACGCTAATATCCAATGGATAAAAGAATGCATCTAGAGGGTATAGATCTATATCGAGTGGTTAAAATATCGCATCCAAAATTGAAATACTCAAAGGGTAAAAAAGAATGTGTCTAAAAGGTACACGCGTATATCCAATGGATAAAAGAATGCACCGGAGAGGGTACATATTTGCATCAGTTGTTGTCTCAAAACATGGTCGAGTTTACAGATTGATCCTAGGGTTTTGGCACCTTCCAAATCCAATTCCACACTCTTTTTGCATAAAAATGCATGATGTAAAAATTTCTAACAAATTCTAAATACATGAATATAATAAACCCTTGCTTGTGAAGAAAAACTTACGAGATGGATGTCTACATCATCTATATGCTCGATACCATTAAAGGAGGCGATAAGAATATTGTTCTAGTTGTGATCTCAGATGATAATAGTACACCACGTTAGATTTACAAAGCGAGAAGAGCTAAAATACCATATATGGAAATCCATCATAATCCATAATGCTCGATACATTACAATAGAATAACATGAATTATTCAATAAGAAAGATGTACATATAGGAGGAGGGAAGTGCAACTACTACCTAAATCAATGGTGAAGAATTCTTACTAAGCGTCATTGGTAGTTAAGTTAACTCCAAAATACTAGTAAGCTAACTCAACATAACTGAGAGAAGCTAACTCAACACAACTAGTAAGCTAACTCCACAAAACTAGTACACCTAAGAAGGCTAACTGACAAGTGTAGGGGCTAACACAAGTGTAAAAATTATCTTGATAAATAAATAAAAGGATAAATAATAACCTACAATAACACCTTCCCATAAGCATAGCTTAAGTGGGTGAAAAGAAGGTGGGTCCCGACAACAAGGCCTAATGAGATACCCACATACAACAACTGGAAAAAACGGACACCGTAAGGTACCCAAAACCTAAAGTAATAACAAAGTAGAGAGAAATATCCTACGTAATATATCATATGAAGCTCGTCTCTAAAAACTCATACAATATCAAAGAATTGTGGTGCGCACTATGGTATGAATCCACCGCTCGATCATAGAAGTAAAAAACAATTGACATTGGGCTTCACCTGAGAATAGCTCCATGCGAGGAGATTGTCAATGTAGTGATGTCGAAAGTGTAAAACAAATACCAAACATAATTTGATCAATCACATAAATAGGTGTGCCATGATCCAAAAACAACCAAGGCAACAAGGCAAGGACACGAAACCTCAAGAAGCGTGATCAACACGTAACAAAGTAAGGACACGAAAGTCAAAGAATCAATATCAACACCATACCCTCCCATACCTTTGAATGGGTAGAGTTACACCAAAGATCTGTATGAGTTGCCAAAATCAACTACTCGAACACGATAAACTAACACTTTGGCTCCACGAATAGCTCCCTGCAAGACAAATTGTTAACATGCCGAAAGTGTCAAAAATATAGATCTAGAATATCTCAAAAAAAGAGAGAGATATAAATTCATACACCCATATATATACGAATACAACACCCAAAAGTTGAGGACGTCGGGCTCAAGAGAAATTGTATCCACAAGAGATTACAACACATTCCCAAATTGACACTTTATAATTGAGTGCGATGTAAATATTACAATGAGTAAAAGTACCTTTTATATATGAAATATGTGTATAAAAATCTCACCAATGCGTAGATCTCGAAAAAAATACACAATTTCAAAACAAAGATCACCTTAATCCGAGCTACGGATCAAAACTTATGAGCTCTAGAAGGTTTTGCTATTACAATAATATTTTAATGTTGATCTTCTTTTCAAAAGGTACACATGACACCCAAATGTCCAAAGGGTAAAAGAGTGCATCCACACGATCTGAGACTTGCGACCAAAGGATAAAATCATGCGCGCCAAAACCTAAAATGTCTAGAGGGTACACGTCAATATCCAAAACCAAAATATCCAAAGGGTAAGAAAATGAGTCCGTAAGGAAACGCTTATATCTAATGGATAAAAGAATGCACCTAGACGGTACATATTTGCATCAGATTTGACTTTCTCAAAACATTGTCAATTTTACATTCGATCCTACTATTTTAGCACCTTCCAAATCCAATTCCGCACTCTTTTTGCATAAAAATACATGCTTAAGAAAATTTCTAACAAATTCCAAATACATGAATATAATAAACCCTTGCTTACAAAGAAAAACTTACAGATGGATGTCTACATCATCTATTGCTCTGATACCATGAAAGGAACGATAAGAATATTGTTCCAAGCCGCGATCTTAGATGATAATAGCACACCAAATTAGATTTGCAAAAGCAGAAGAGCTAAAATACCATATATGGAAATCCATCATAATCCATAATTCTCGATACATAACAATAGAATGACATGAATTATTCAATAAGAAAGATGTACATATAGGAGGAGGGAAGTGCAACTACTACCTAAATCAATGGTGAAGACCTCCCACTAACCGACATCTTGGTAGTTAAGTTAACTCCAAAAGACTAGTAAGTGACTCAATATAACCGAGTAGCTAACTCAACACAACTAGTAAGCTAACTCCACATAACTAGTACACCTAAGTAAGCTAACCCAACAAGTGTAGGGCTAACACAAGTTTAAAAATTATCTTGATAAATAAATAAAAGGATAAATAATAACCTACAATAACACCCTCCCATAAGTATAGCTTATGTGGGTGAAAAAGATGGTGGGTCCTATGAGTAACAAGGCGTGATGAGGTACCCACATAAATAGAGTGCCACGATCCAAGAAAATCTAAGGTAACAAGGAAAGGGCACGAAACCCAAGAAGCGAGTATCAACACGTAACAAAGTAAGGACATGAAACCCAAAGAATCAATATCAACACCATACCCTCCCATATGCTTCTTTGAATGGGTAGAGTGACACCACAGATCTGTATGAGTTGCCAAAATCAACTACTCAAACACCGACAAACTAACCTGGGCTCCACGAGAATAGCTCCCATGTAAGACAAATTTGATCGTCAACATCTTTGAAAGTGTCAAAAATATAGATCTATAATATCTCAAAAAAAAGAGAGATATAAATGCATACATCCATAGATATACGAATGCAACACCCAAAATTTGGGGACGTCGGCTCAATAGAAATTGCATCCACAAAAGATTACAACACATTCCCAAATTGACACTTTATGATTGAGTGCATGTAAATATTATAATGAGTAAAAGTACCTTTTATATTTGAAATATTTGTATAAAAATCTCAATGCATAGATCTCAAAAAAATACACAATTTCAAAACAAAGATCACCTTAATCCGAGCTACGGATCAAAAGTTATGAGCTCTAGAAGGTTTTGCTATTAAAATAATATTTTAATGTTGATCTTCTTTTCAAAAGGTACACGTGACACCCAAATGTCCAAAGGGTAAAAGAGTGCATCCACACGATACAGACTTGCGACCAAAGGATAAAAGCCTGTGCCCAAAACCTAAAATGTCCAGAGGGTAAACCATTGCATCCAGAGGGTACACGTCAATATCCAATGGATAAAAGAATGCACCCAAATGGTACAGATCTGCGTCTAGTGGATAAAAGACTGCATCCAAAACTGAAATATCTAGAGGGTAAAAGAATGCATCCAAAGGTGCATGCTTTTATCCAATGGATAAAAGAATCCACGTAGAGGGTATAAATCACGCCCAGTGGATAAAAGACTGCATCCAAAACCGAAATATCTAGAGAGTAAAAGATGCATACGGAAGATACATGCTAATATCCAATGGATAAAAGAATGCATCAAGAGGGTATGAGATCTATATCGAGTGGATAAAAGACCGCATCCAAACTCCGAAATACCCAAAGGGTAAAAAGAATGCATCAGAAGGTACATGCTTATATCCAATGGATAAAAGAATGCACCAGAGGGTCCATATTTGCATCCAGATTTGATTGTCTCAAAACATGGTCAAGTTTACAGATTGATCCTAGAGTTCGGCACCTTCCAAATCCAATTCCACACTCTTTTTTGCGTAAAAATGCATAAAAAAATTTTGTAACAAATTCCAAATACATGAATATAATAAACCCTTACTTGCAAAAGAAAAACTTACGAGATGGATGTCTACATCACCTATTGCTTTGATACCATTAAAAGAACAATAAGAATATTGTTCCAAGCCGCGATCTCAGATGATAATAGCACACCACATTAGATTTGCAAAGCGAGAAGAGCTAAAATACTATATATGGAAATTCATCATAATCCATAATGCTTGATACATTACATTAGAATAACATGAATTATTCAATAAGAAAGATGTACATATAGGAGGGAAGTGCAACTACTACCTAAATCAATGGAGAAGACCTCCCACTAAGCGATAATCGTAGTTAAGTTAACTCCAAAAGACTAGTAAGCTAACTCAACATAAGCGGCGAGAAGCTAGCTCAACACAACTAGTAAGCTAACTCCACACAACTAGTACACTGAGAAGGCTAACCCGACAAGTGTAGGGCTAACACAAGTGTAAAAATTATCATGATAAATAAATAAAAGGATAAATAATAACCTACACAATAACACCCTCCCATAAGCATAGCTTAAGTGGGTGAAAAAGAAGGTGGGTCCCGGCAACAAGGCCTAATGAGATACCCACATACAACAAATGGGAAAACGAGACCTTGCAAGGTATGCAAAACAAGTAATAACAAAAGTAGAGAGAAATATCTTATTGTAATATATCATACGAAGCTCGTCTCCAAAAACTCATACAATATAAAAGAATTGTGGTGCGCACTATGGTATGAATCCAATCTGTTCGATCATAGAACTCAAAAACAATTGACATTGGGCTTCACCATAATAGCTCCATGTAAGGAGATTGTCAATGGAGTGATGTCGAAAGTGTAAAACAAACACCAAACATAATTTGATCAATGACACAAATAGGTTTGCCATGATCCAAGAACAACCAAGGCAACAAGGCAAGGACACGAGATCCAAATAAATAGGAGTGCCACGATCCAAGAAAATCTAAGGTAACAAGGCAAGGACACGAAACCCGAAGAAGCAGTATCAACACGTAACAAGGTAAGGACACAAAACCCAAAGAATCAATATCAACACCATACCCTCCCATACTGCTGAATGGGTAGAGTGACACCACAGATCTGTATGAGTTACCAAAATCAACTACTCGAACACTGACAAAATAACACTGGGCTCCACCAGAATAGCTCCCTAGGAAGACAGATTTATCAACATGCCAAAGAACGTGTCAAAAATATAGATCTAGAATATCTCAAAAAATAGAGAGATATAAATTCATACACCCATATATACATAATGCAACACCCAAAAGTTGAGGACGTCGGGCTCAACCGAAATTACATCCACAAGAGATTACAACACATTCCCAAATTAACACTTTATAATTAAGTGCGAGTGTAAATATTACAATGAGTAAAAGTACCTTTTATATATGAAATATGTGTATAAAAATCTCACCAATGCGTAGATCTCGATAAAATACACAATTTCAAAAAAAAATCACCTTAATCCGAGCTACTGAGATCAAAAGTTATGAGCTTTAGAAGGTTTTTCTATTAAAATAATATTTTAATGTTGATCTTCTTTTCAAAAGGTACACATGACACCCAAATGTCCAAAGGGTAAAAGAGTGCATCCACACGATACAGGACTTGCAACGAAAGGATAAAAGTCTCTGTGCCCAAAACCTAAAATGTCCAGAGGGTACATCAATATCCAATTGATAAAAGAATGCACCCAAATGGTACAATGTGAATGTGACAAATTTCTGAGTTTGTTTGAGTGGATAAAAGATCGTATCCAAAACTAAAATATCCGAGAGGGTAAAAGAATGCATCTAGAAGGTGCACGCTTTTATCCAATGGATAAAAAATGCATGCAAAGGGTACAAATACGTGTCTAAAGTGGATAAAAGATCGCATCCATATGAAGGTACACGCTTATATCCAATGGATAAAAAAGAATGCATCCAGAGGGTATAGATCTACGTCGAGTGGATAAAAGACTGCATCCAAAACCGAAATACCCAAAGGGTAAAAGAATACATCTAGAAGGTACACGCTTATATCCAATGGATAAAAGAATGCACCTAGAGGGTACATATTTGCATCCAGATTTGACTATCTCAAAACATGATCGAGTTTATAGTCGATCCTAGGGTTTGGCACCTTCCAAATCCAATTCCGCACTCTTTTTGCTTAAAAATGCATGCTGCAAAAAATTTCTAAAAAATTCCAAATATATGAATATAATAAACCCTTGCTTGCAAAGAAAAACTTACAGATGGATGTCTACATCATCTATTGCTCTGATACGATAAAAGGAACGATAAGAATATTGTTCTAAGCTGTGATCTCAGATAATAATAACACACCACATTAGATTTTCAAAGCAGAAGAGCTAAAATACCATATATGGAAATCTATCATAATCCATAATGCTCAATACATTACAATAGAATGACTTGAATTATTCAATAAGAAAGATGTACATATAGGAGGAGGGAAGTGCAACTACTACATAAATCAATGGTGAAGAACTCCCACTAGCGATCTTGGTAGTTAAGTTAACTCCAAAAGACTAGTAAGCTAACTCAACATATCCGAGTAGCTAACTCAACACAACTAGTAAGCTAACTCCACACAACTAGTACACCTAAGCAAGCTATCCCAACAAGTGTAGGGCTAACACAAGTGTAAGAATTATCCGATAAATAAATAAAAAGATAAATAATAACCTACACTAACACTTTGGTAAAAGCATTTTAACATCATTTTTTTGTGCCTATATGATTCATATTAAAATCAAGTATCTTTTTATTTAAATATAAATAATATAAAATATATAGAAACAACCTAGAAATTGGGAGAACACAAAATTTTAAAAATACATCAAACTACTAAAGAAAGTAAAAGAGGTTAAAAGTTATTACTTTCTTTAGTAATTTGATGAATTTTTAAAATTTTGTATTCTCCCAATTTCTAGTTTGTTCTATATATTTTATATTATTTATTGTTAAATGAAAAGATACTTGATTTTAATATGAATAATATAGGTGCATCAACTATTAATATTAAATGGGACGATGACGAGGCATGATATTGCCGTGAGAAAGACAAGGTCAATGCGATTGGCTGGTTGTTGCTTCTCGGAACACAATATGTTTTTGTACAACAACAACGGGAAGATGATGAACATAAGAATAATATTTTTGTGATATTTAATATGATGATGGAGTTGGAACATATGAAGACTTTGGAGCCGGGAGTGATGGGCGACACTAAGACATGAGACACGCTAGTGCTACCCATGTCCTAACCCGACACAAATAACATCATCCCCCATCCTCTTACAATGTTAACTAATGGAGAATCTAACACCACACACTAATAATGACACGTCTCCATCTTGACATGTATGTAATAATATTGTCAATTTAAAGTTAGTTAAAACATTACATTTGTTTGATTTGTGCACTATCCTCCCTCTATTCCACGAGTTCATGGCGCATTGTATTCATTGCTCTTTTCCACTTCATATCATTGTCCACCCATGTATCTTTGTGTCAAAAAACCCCGCTCAAGCGAACCGAGAAAAACAACACCGGTGTAATTATTTCTATCATTACTCTTATAGCTATGTAATTTCATCTCGGGGATTAAATTAAATTGTTGTTTAGATATTTTATTTAATTTATCTATAATATATTTTCAGCTATTTTTAGTAAGCTGTCACATGTAATTTGCAAATTCCAAATTTAAGCGATGTTTTAATTATATATATATATATAGAATTGTTGTTATGAAATTATAAACATACCCTCACCAATAAATTATTTGAGAGGCACGGGTGGTGTCAAATTTTTCTCTTACAAAATAATTTCATAATAAACAAAACACCATTGTTAAGGGAAAACCCACTTGCAAGTATTTCTCCCACTCCTTCATCTTTGTAGTAAATGAATACATACATACATACATACATACATACATACATACATACATATATATATTTAGAATTGTTGTTATGAAATTATAAACTTACCCTCATCGATAAATTATTTGAGAGGGATAGGTGGTGTCAAATTTTCCTCTTACGAAATAATTTCATAATAAACAAAACACCATTATTAAGGGAAAACCCACTTGCAAGTATTTCTCCCACTCACTCCTTCATCTTTGTAGTAAACAAATACACACTTTAAAAATGAAAAAAATAAATAAATATATTTTGTATTCCTATTGTGTTATTATTTTAATATCTTAAATACATCTATCTAAAAGACACTAAGAGGTGTCTATCTAACTTAAGTGAGAATACCAACATAGGCATCTTGAATTTTTTTATAGAAGCTTTATCTTAATTTTGGCATTACAAAATAAATTATTTTATAATTAGTTAGATGTAAACATTATAATAATAGTATAGTTACTTACCTTAAAAGTAAAAATAATTCGCTATAATAATTGTATAAATACTTACCTATTATTTACTCAATAGTAATTATCTTACAATTCACACTTTCTTGAATTTACTTCCATGATAATATCCTCGCACATTTATTTATTGATTCACATTGAAAGCACCTAAACTTTACAAATAAAATTGAATGACTAAACAAGGAAAGATAACACCATTGTCATCCATCTAGCCAAGGTTCTAAGTCTATGAATGTAACATTAAGATAGAAACTTAAAATAATGCTTAACTAGTATGAAAACAATAAAAATCTAATTAAACAAGCCTACTAATATGCTTGAATTACGACATGGGACTAAATAGACTTAAGAGGGAAATCAAATGGTTAGGCTTACTACTCGCAAACAAGGTGAAATGGTCTCTCCAATGACTACTTTATGATTTTGGATATCCATGTACTAACCCCATTGAAGGCTTTTAAGCAAGGATTGAACTTGGCTATATATCATATTTATTATATGAGATCTGAAATCAAAGCATGGTGTAAAGTATAAAGGAATGAGGTGCACCCTTTTTATATTTTTCCTTTTGGGAGAAACTTGTATTTTGGTGCATGTAGGAATAAACACCCCAAATTAGATTAGAATTTCTAATCATGATTAGGCCTTACTAATCACAATTAGTGAATTACCAAATGATTAAGACATGTGAAGCCTTAATCGACCACTTGGGGTCATTAGGAGAGGCTTTGGATAATATTTTGAAGCTTATCGAGACATTGTAGAGGTGAATGCGGAGATTTTGAATGGCTGGAAGAGGGGTTTGAGTCAATAATAGGGTATATTGACCAAAATAAGGGCAAAATAGGCTTAATTAGCTAATAAACGCTAATTATCTATTTTGAAGAGGATTTTGACTTACGATTTGCCGTAAAGTGGCATCTTGAATGCGAAAGGGGTTACGCAATCAATAAAGCATTGTTAATTGGATAAAGTGGTAAGAAACATTAGTTAATTAACAAAGATCACTAATTATGATGAATTGCCAAGAATGAGAGCGATTTGTGTGCATTTTGGAAATAAGATTGCAAAAGTGGAATTTAGGTGTCTACATTTACCCTGTTTGAGGTGAGTTTAGTGACTTCACTTCAAACATAGTAGAAAGCATAAAATAGGTAAATTTTTGAAGAAAAATTAGTAGGATAAAGGATTCCCCCTCGATTTTTGAGTGGGTGATAGAAGAAGTCAATTGACGATCGAAAATATGATTTGAAATGGATAGAAGAAAATGGGTCAGAATGGGTGCAAAACCCTTAGGTATTGAGAAGAAATAAGGATAGGGATAAACGTGGTTTTTATTTCCGCGGTTGATTTGGAAGAAAAGTTAGTAGTGATAATAAATGATAATGGAGAAGAAATGATTAATGGATAAATATAGGACAAGTGTAATATTTGCATCCAACCTTTGATAAGAACTTTGTTTATATCATTTTTCCCTAGGTCTACATCATCGACCTTTATTTAAAATAAAAAAGTGTAAGATAACATGAAAAGCTAAATTACTAACAATTGTTTACTTGCTAAAATACGTAACTCCATGTAACATACATTATGCAATGCAATACGAGAAAGTAAAATGATATTTAGCTCCATGCAACATACATTATGCAATGCAATACGAGAAAGTAAACCAACTAACCTAACAAAGAAACCAGTGCAATCACACGTATTCAAACAAATAACATGTTGCACCCATGTTTTTGTTATCAAGCTGCAGTTCCCAAATGTTCATGTTTGATGCGCGAATTAGCAGGAACTTGACAAGGTCATAACTTGAGCTCCAGGTGTCCGTTTGAGTCCCTTTTTTTTTGAAACCACGTGTTTCGATGAGAGGAACGTAGCGGGACTCCACCCTACTAATTGGGGCAAGTTTTTGAGGCGTTTTTGGTCCCTAAAACTGCCATCTTGAGAAAAAAATTAGGATTTAGGTTATAGTTCGGTTTGTTCCTTTTTTGAGCATTAGTTAATTATAGTCTATTAGTTGCATTATGAGTTAAAAAGTTTGAAATTCCTCTAATTTAGGAATGTAGAAGATGTGTGGAAATTTCAGTGTGCCCGTAGGAATAAGCATGCAAACTTACTAAGAATAGCATGTTCTACAGTAAAGCTGCTAAAAATAGTAATTTTCGCCACCTAGAGTAGATTTAGTCAGAGTTAGCTAGAGTTTATTTGGCAACTTGAGTTGGGAGTTGTTTTCCTATTCAGAAACATTGTAATTCATTATTCAATAACAAAGAAGAAGATCTATTTTCTTTTGGAGTTCATATTATTATTTGTATATTTGGTTTGTTCATAATTTGGCTACATTAATGTTGTAATGACAAGGGTTAAAAATGATGCCCCAAGCAATAACACGTGCAAGGGAAAAAAAGGAGAACACAAATAGTACTATGGAAAACATTTCAAGCACTACGACATAGTATTTGGAAACTCACTATTGACGTGAGTGCGGCGTAGTAGTATGTAGCCGAGATTTTGTTAATGGAGGTAGATCACGATGATCCGCAAGTCATTTGAGACCAGAAAAATCAAGAAGCGTAAAGAGCGCTTTTGTAAGACATATTTCAACATTCAATAATGATGCAAATGACACGGAGGCTTTAGCTATGTATATGTTGTTTACGAGGTGTTTTGGTGTTTTTTTTTTAAATTTCCATACTTGTATGTTTGATGAGATACCTTTGAGAAACATGTTTATATTTTTGATATTGGTGTGGGGGGATAGATTTGTGATCATGCGCAACCCCTCTTGCCCCATTGGTGATACGGTATTTGATGATTAACTTTTAGTATACATGTGTGATGTAGAATTAGCATATTTTTTTATATATGATGTATAGATGTGATGTATATGTGTGATATGATGATGAAATTATAACACAATGTACAAGTAAAAATTAACAAGCACAAGTTTAAACAAATCTAATCAAAGTAACACATTTATTTACAAGTATGCAATACAAAATGGACTTAATGCAATACACTACAGACTAAAGTGATATTCAATCTAAGTAAGCAAGTGAATCTAATTTAAAGCATACAATATGAAAAATTAATGCAACCAAAACCATACAAACTAACAACTAAAAGTAAGTGAACCACTACTTTGTTTTTGTGGGACAGTTTGGGGACGTTTTCGCTTTTTTTGGTGTTTATTTCTAAGAGAATTTTCTATTGTTTTGGAAGTTTCTAAGAAATGTATTTGAATGTTTTGATTTTTTCAAAGGACATATCTATATGTTTTGGGATTTTCAAAAGTTATACAAATGTTTTGACATTTTCTCAACATTTTCCAAAGCAAACGTGCAAGGAAATAAAGAAACGTGGATGCCCCCAACGTTAGATGGGATGTACTGAGGAAAAATTCCACATTTTATATGCCGAAGTGACACTGTAAATCTTCACCCGAGTGTGAGATGGGTTCATTCAATGTTAACTTCTCTGCACTCAGAAGGTTAGATTAGCTGGATCAGGGAAAAGAAGGATAGGCTCACAAGGGGCTCAGACAAAGGTAAAGACTAACTTAGGGAAAAGTTACCATACTCCTTAAACCTAGATTGCTTGTGAACAACAGACCCTCCCTTAGCACCAAAAGTTGGTTTTCACCAAAGGAATTGTCCAAAGTGCCACCATTGCATGGTTTTCACTATTGGATGTACCTATTTATTTATATTTTTCTTTTTCTATTTTTATAATTTTTTGTTTTACTTTTCGTGGTATTCTACGAAACCTCATACTCAAGCATCGAATCACTTAAGATGCATTGCATTCATAGGTTCATACGAATAAGCCAACCTGATATGCACTTGAATCAAAATTGGAAACCACAATGTATGGTCTAAGCCAGTTGGGCTCGATTCCCCTTTATTTTCTCAATCTTTATTGGTGTTCTTGATTCTATTTCAATACCATGTCTCCTACCTTGAACTAACAAGGTATGACCTTTATTGTGTAGCTCCATCATACTCAATCATGATACACTTTTAGGTGATTAAGGGTGCAAAGGAATTTCTTGTCCAATATCTCCAACTATGCCGGTCGAGCTACTCTTTAGTCCTCCTCTTCATTCATGTAATCCCTTAGCTTGATACGCAAAGAACATATCTCTATCTCTAAAGGAAAGACAATTTCAGTAACTAAATACTAAATAATATGGATTTTCACCTATAAAGTGCGAGATAGAAGTTCGAATGCTTGGAGGGCGGGGTGAATTTGCATATGCTAGTTATGGCCTGTGGTATTCATCATTTTCTCCATAATGAGAACTAAGGTTTTGTTGGAAGCTTGACCTACCCATTACCTTGAGGGTAATAAGGGTTGAAAACTTAAGGGAAATTTTCAAGTATTTTTAGAGTTCTTTCACATTTTTAATTTTGAACAACTTACCATTATCAGTGATAATGGAAGAAGGGATACCATATCTACAGATGATATGATTCATTATAAACTTTGAAATTTGGGGTCCTTCGTATAAGTAAGAGGAATTGCCTCTACCCATTTTGTAAAGTAATCAGTGGACGTTATAATGAACTTGTGGCCATCCAAGGAGATAGGATTAAGTTTCCCTATTAGATCGAGACCCCACTTTGAGAACGGCTAGGGTGTCGTGATTGGTTGCTAAGGATTGTGCCGATGCATGTATCAAATTGTCGTACTTTTGAAAATCCACACACTTCTTTACATGTTGACAACAATCATGCTCCATGGTAGGCCAATAGTAACCTACTCTAAGTATCTTCTTTGCAAGGAAAATCCCATTAGTATGAGCTCCACAAATTCCCTCGTGCACCTCCTTGATTTCTTGGATAGATTCGTCTGAATTTAAACAACGCAACAAATTCCCGTCGTAGCCTCGGTGGAAGAGGGTGCCCCTAAGTAGGGTATAATAGGATATCTGTTTGGATGAAGTTGCACTTTTCAGAATGGGAAATGTTCATAGGGAAGGATCCATCATGGAGATAATTAAAGATTTCAACATACCACGGTGAAAAGGGACCAACAACTTCAAACATTAAATAAGATTTCGGTATGTCGTATGCCACTTTATTCTTAGATTTTCAATAAAGAATGACATATCATTTCTTTCGGAATAATGTTCAACATATATCCTACCATGGCCTCAGCATCTGTCACTCTATTATTAGCTCTTGGTATTTTCTCAAATGTTATCTACTCAAATAATTCTTTAAAGGAATCGACCATTCTTTTATATGGAAGTAACTTTTCATCTCGTGACTTGTTTGATAATAGGAATTGAATCACCAATGCAATTTACTTGTCTAATATCCCATTTGATGGCCAAATGCATTCCTACAATGAGAGATTCATATTTTGCTATATTTTTTGTACAAGGAATCTAATTAGAAATTCTGCGGGGATCAGTATCCGTGGGAGTGATTAACACAAATCCGACACTGAACCATGAAAAGTAAAAGATCCATCAAAGTACATTTTCCAAATGTAGATTCTTTGGACGTACATAATGGATGCATCCGGTAGTTTCAAACTCAAGGGTTACGTACTTGGTAGTGGAGTTTCTTCTAGTTGATCTACTAACACCGCCCTTTCTTGACTTTTAATGAGCGTATTCAATGTCAAAATCACTTAATAAGATGATCGATTAATCAACTTTCTGTTAGTGCTCATTTGGACAATAAATACTTTAAAGGGTCGACCTTTGAAATAATATTTATTACATTGTTAAGCATATATTGATGTAGCTTACGGAAAGCAAGCACCACGGCTTGGAAAGATTTCTCGATTTGTGGATAATTTGGCTCATAAACTATTAATGTCGTGTTAAACTAGTATATAACCTTTTCTCTATGTTCTTTGTCATCTTTGGGTCAAGAGTGCTCCAATTACAAAATGTGTAGTAGAGATATAAAGTAACAAGGGTTCTCTTGCATGGGTAGCATGCAATCAAGAGGGTTGGCCAAGTATTTTTAGCAAAGCAAACACTTGTTATTATTCGATCCCCAATTGAAATTAACATCCTTCTTAAGAAGATGAATAAATGTGTGACACTTGTTTGCTAGCTATGAAATAAACCTTTTGATGGCCTAAATTTTCCCTTGTAGGCTACTCAACCTGTATTTGTCTCATATTCTTAGGGGGAGGAATTCTGTGATAGCCATGACTTTTACGGGGTACACTTCTATTCGTCTCGGTGATACAATGCATCCTAGTAATTTCTAGATAGTACACCAAAGACACACTTCTTTGGATTAAGTCAGAGACTTTGTAATCCCTCAAACGCTAAAATATACGTTGTAAAATTTCGGGGTGTTCCTCATAGGTTATAGATTTATCCATTATATCATCTACATAATCTTCCATGATGTCACTTATCATATCATGAAAGATTACAGTCATCACCCTTTGATATGTAGTGCCTACATTTTTAAGGCCAAAAGGCATGACTTGGTAACAAAACATCCCCCATGGGGTTGTGAAATCTGTCTTGTGTTGATATTCTTCTACAATATTTATTTGATTGTAACCTGAGAATCCATCCATGAGTGAAAGCATCTCATAGCCTACTATAGAATTGACAATCATGTCGATGTTTAGAAGAGGAAAATCATCCTTAGGACAAGATTTGTTTATATCCCTAAAATCTATACACACTCTAATACCCACTAGCTTCTTTTGAACTAGGACCACATTAGAGATCCACTTTGAGTAGTTGATAGGCCTGATAAATCCTACTTCTAGTAACCTTTCTAGCTCTTCCTTTACTAGTAAGGCGACACGAGGATGCATCTTTTAGATATTTTGTTTAATGGTATTGGTGTATGGGTGTACCACAAGATTGTTTACCACTAGTGTAGTATCAAGTCCCTAGCATGTCAACATAAGACCAAGAAAATATGTTTGCATACTCTCTTAAGAGTCCTATGAATGTTTTTGTTCTTTGGTTGAGAGGGAAGATCTTAGCTTAGCTATTTGTGGTAGTTACTCCATCTTTGATATTAACATCTATTGTATCTTCCACTAATAAATTTGATTCATCCCCCATGCATGTAGGATCAGGAGGGAGATTGAGATCTTCCTCTATCACAGGTGGCTCAGGAAGTTCTTCATCTTGAAGTGGGTACATTATCTTTTCCATAGGTTGTTCTGTCTATTTGTCCACAAGCGCCTCAAATAGGTTTTCACTATAGGACTTCCCTTTTTTATCTCCATAAGGTTTTTCTTTGGAAAATTTTCCCTTGCTCACTTTTTTTTTACTTAAATTCCTTAATAACTCTACTTCCTCTCCAAAGTATGTGCATGCATTAAGATGAATAGAGAACCCCTTTTTGTGATCATTTATTGGAATGTTATCTCTAATTCCCAGGAACTCACCAATGGCCTCATCATTTTGAAACATGTCAATAGGTATGTGTTGTTTTTATCCCAATTTACAAGTGATGGGTAGGTGAGGGTTAATGGTTTAGTTATAGGGGATATGGTAGGTATAATATGGGTTATTGTAAGGATAGCCATATTGGTGAATAGGTTTGTAGAGGCAAGGTCTTCGTAAAGACTACATCAGGAATCTATTTTGATTTCATTTCTAGACAAACTATCCTCACTCTCAGAAGAGGCATACTCATCATCTAAAGAGTGAGACTCATATAAATGGATGCCTATACTTGATTTACCTACTATACACCGAGGTATTACAAGAGCTTCTAATGGGCCTTGTTCTTCGCGGCCATACCCACGTCTTTTATAACCCGGGACAAGCATTATCTAATTAGGAATGGGATACTTAGATGATTTATAGCATGTAGCCATGTCATCATCATCTGGACAAAATACAATGTCCATAAGAAACCTTTCATCTTCTAGCAATCTGCCAAGAGTAAAATTATTGAAAGGGCAAGCCTCTCTTGATGTCGAACTTTGAAACATGGCGTACCATGCACTAGGGCTGATATCAGACCTTTGTAAACCATTAAAGCTTGTTTTATATTATACTCTACATAACCACTTGGTTTGACATTCATCTCCCATGTAGAAAAAGGATTTTCTGAGGTGGAAGCACCATTTTCATTGATGATTGGGGTATTTGTATCCACTTGTGAAGTGAAGGCCTTTGGTGGATAGGAATAACGATCTTCATAGATGGACACTCATATATTTTAGGGAGAAATCGACAACACTCTATAATAAGAAACAGGTTGAGGGTCCCCTTGTATGGTGAGTGTCCCTTTGTCATATTGCAACTTTAAACATTGATGATACCTTGATGACACAACCTGCATGTCATGAATCCATGGGCAACCGAGCAAGATATTGTAAGGGATTTCTAGGTACAAGATGTGAAACTTCATATCATGTGTTATAGGACTCATTTCTAATGAGAATCAGAATCATTCAAGCTAATTTCCATTCTTCATTTTCATATGCCTTAATGGTGATGAACTTTTTGCCATATTAGTTTACGTGAAGCCTAGTTGGCGAGACTAGTTTAGTACATATGTTAAGACCCGATCCACCATCCATAAGCACTCTCTTAACCTTCTTATGTTTTATGATAACCTCAATAAGAAATGGTAGGTTATGTGAAGGATATTCAACTAAGGCTTCTATAGTGATGAATGTTATGTGTTCGAAAGGAACAAGTTGTGCTACCTTGGCTTGCAAATGTGTTGGGTCAAGATCAATGGATACTCCCCGATCCTGTAAGGTTTTGTAAAGTATATCCTTATGGACTCTAGATAACTTTAGAAGGTATAAGATATAAATATTAGCCGTAGTCTTTTCTAGTTGATCTAAAACATCATAGTGACTCTCTTGAGTAGGATGGGAGTAGTTTCAAAATTTATAATAAGGTGAGCCCATCATGTTGCCACAACACACTTTGTTTGGTCTTAATTCTAATTGTGTTGATTTTCTCGATGAGTGGGTCAACACAACCTATCAAGGCATCAAAATGCTCTTTGTTTGACATATAGTTAGCATTATTATTATGAGACAATTGTAATCGATCCATATTTTTCCTTTCTTCGTAGTGGGAAAAGGCTCTTTGAAGATCCCTAAGTTTGCATTTGGATATTTTACGGTGGCGACGGAGTCTAATTCAATATCACTACTATCAACTATGTCTTGAATATATTTTTTTAATTTTAAACACTTTTCATTTTGTGACCCTTTATGTGGTGGAACCTACGAATTTGTTCTCCCTAAACTATGATGGTTTGGGTGTATCATCCTTGTAGGGTTGTGTTTCAAGGTACTTAACCATGTTAACGACCTCCAATTATTTTAGTATAGACGATATGGATTCGGATAGAGGAGTAAAGGTGTGGCTTTTATACTCGATGTAGGTGGATTACCCTTTGAAAGTTTCAAAGGTGTGTGATTCTACATGGCTTGCACCCATTTAGAGCCTACTATCCCATCATTAATGACATTTTTGTTTTACATGAGGAAAAACTTTGTTTTATCGTTAGATTTAGAATCATTGTGTTCATGGGAGAAAGGTTTTAGAGTCCCCTAGCTAACAATGCCTTTTGATTTGACTCCATTTTTCTATTACCTCTTGAACGTGTTACCAAAATGCATTTGCAAGTGGAATGTAATGTCTTGCTTGGAGGTTAGGAACAAATATGCCTATTATCATCCTCGTAGGGTTGTGTTTCAGTGGTACTTAACCATGTTAAAAACCTCCAATTATTTTAGTATAGAAAATATGGATTTAGATAGAGGAGTAAAAGTGTGGCGTTTATACTCGGTAGGTGGATTACCCTTTGCAAGTTTCAAAGGTGTGTGGTTCTACACGACTTGCACCCATTTAGAGTCTACTATCCCATCACTAATGACATTTTGTTTTTATTAGGAACAAACTTTGTTTTATCGTTAGATTTAGAATCATTGTGTTCATGGGAGAAAGGTTTTAGAGTCCCCTAGCTAATAATGCCTTTTCAATTTGACTCCATTTTTCTATTACCTCTTCAAACATGTTACCACAATGCATTTGCAAGTGGAATGTAATGTCTTCTGGAGGTTAGGAACAAATATTCCTATTAGCTACTTTTTGGGTAGGGAACAAGGAAAGTGACTACTTAACCCTCTCCATCTTTGTAAAAATGCAACAAAGTTTTTGTTGTTTCATTTCTTGGAATTGTAGAGATCTAACATGGTAACCTTGTTTTCTATATTGAAAGAGAAGTCTCATAAAAAACACTCTGCTAGTTAAGCCATGTTGATATGGATCCCTTAGGGATATGCACAAAATTTTCTAGCGTCATTGCTCCTAAACTTCGTGGAAACAAGTACATAAGATAATTGTCACTAAATTCCACCTCATGACATGCCATATTAAATTCTTTTATATTATCGCGAGGTCACCTTTTCCCTTATATTTATCAAATTTTGGAAAATCAAAATGTCTTGGGAAAGGTACTGCATCATGGCTTTGTCAGTAGGTAAGGACATAACTCATCAAATTGATACATCGATACTTCTAGTTATTGATACCAGTTTGGCCCTCTTATACGCTTGAAGGGTGTTATTCATTGTTGACCACTCTTTATTAAAATGTGGATCTTGTGTGGGTGGCGGTGTAGGTATATACAAAGGGTTAGGTCAGGTGTATGCCCACCTCGGTTTTTGCGAGAATATCTTCATAAGGATCTCTTTGTGTCTATTGTCGAGGAGTGTTTATTATGAATTTGTAAAATGAAGCTTTAGGTTTCACTTTTGGTATAGTTTGTTTCACATGACTTTTGGTTGTTCCTTTTGTATATGCGAAGCCAAACTTTCCAATTGATGATTGAGGGCTTTGACTGTTGTTCTAACGTAACTACTTTAATAGGTATTTCATGATCTTTGTTAGGAGGAGGTTTTTCTTTGTAGACACCAAATTTGTGTCTTACGACCCCTTGTGACCCGCACCTCCTTTCGCAACCTAACCTCATCACCTAAACCTTACACAATTATTTATTAATTACTTTGTAATTGATAAATCCACATCACCTACACCGCCACCTCATTTTGCCACCTCATCATGACCTAGTCCTAACCCTAAACTAACCTAATTAAGACCTATAACTTGGTCCACACCTACACCCATGACTAATGACCCCTTTCTCGCACCTAAAACCGACCTTCTAGTCACTTAACCAAGCCTGCAACTAATCTCTTGGGAGAAAAGTAGGGAAAGTGGGTGATTTTACTAAAAATATCCTACTTTTTCCTAACCGAAATACCGGTTCTACTCGGACCAGCCGTCGGTTACGTCAGCGCCATCGGCTCCCTCAAATGGGCTCCCAAACCAAAAACAACGGATGAAGGATTTTTGGGAGCAAGGAGATCATTAGGAGCGATCAAGAGAATCCAGATCTTCACTTGACCAAGCGAGAGGCGAGTGAAGAAACCGGAAGAGTTCTGCAACAAAAGGAGATCAAGCCCAAAATTACAACGGAATAGCAGAAACCTGTGATACTCGGTGATCATCGGGAGGAGATCTCTCATCTTACGTGTGTCAAGCCATCTTACCTAAGTTACGCCTTTGTCATCGAGTTCCTGGACTGCATCTTCGTACATAACCAGGTAAGTTACATCTTGCATTTCCTCTTTAATAACATTTCTTAGACTTTTTGAATCACGGTCCCCATAAATCCATTCCTAGATCCACTACCCAATGTGTCATCGCATCTAACTATCATTCATTTACCTCTCACCATCTCATTACCTAATATCACTCATATACCAGCCTTACCAACAACACCGTTACCCTACGACACAACCACCCCATAAAACAACCAACCTACGAGGTCTAGACCATACCGATATCGGTTATCAAAGAACCGGTATCGGTTATTGTGACTCAAAACCAGAAATCAGCCTTTCCCTACCCGTCTCAACGAAGCGATTTAATTGATATTTTACAGTTTTGGTGTTAATTCATATTAGGGAGGCCTGACCACCTTCGAAAGGAAGTTTTATATTTCCTGGGCCCAAGGCAATTCCCTCATTTATCGTCTAATCAAAATCTTGTGGTCTTGTGTTCTTATTTGCGGGTAGTCCTTCAAGACAAAAGGAGTTCTTCGCGATCAACCTGATCTTTCTCTATGAGTACGCGCACACCATCTCGACATTGATAGGTATTCCTCCTAGCCCTAACCTTATCTGTTTTAAAAGGAATGAAAGGATAGAAGTAACTCTATTCTCAAAGCAGCCCAAAACATTCCGAGTGAAACATTTTTGCTTAGAGGTGGGACCGTTTTGGGTTTCTTTCTTGCTTGCTTGCTTTCATATAGGAGCATACTTGCTGTTTTATTCTTCTAAAGATATTCACAAGGCTTTTATTATTTTGGTAAAAGAATTTTTCTTTCTTCCTCATCTTACATTAGTGAAAGTCATTTCTTTTGCTTCATCGAATATCATTTTCGATTTGGGTTTAAAACACGTGCATTGCATTCACCTTCTGTTGTTTTCGATTCTAGTGAACGTAGATTAAGTAGCAGTGCAATTCAGTACACGTGGGGGTGATATCCACGGTATTGACAAGAAATTAATCTTACTTTCTTTGCACATCTGACAACTCAAACATCCCCCTTTTTTCCGCGGTATTCCTCCGCTTGATTGAGAGTAACCTTATGAGCCAAAACAACTTGAAATTTCCCTAAGTCCTTTATTTAGGATTGACATCATTCCGCGTCTAAAGGCATAAGCCCACAATAATTAAAATTAACCCTAGGGTTAGTCTGGATTTACGTGTGCATCTTGCTTGTTTTTAGTTTACATTTTCTTTCTCATACTGTCTTACTTGATCGATAATTGGACAAGTATACTAAGCGTTGTTAAAAATCAAATTAGCAGCCTTTTATATCTTGTTAGCGGGCTTCTTACACCAACATGGTTTGCTGACGGCGTCGTCTATAGTATAACCGACATCGGTTCTTAGACCGATATCGATTCTTGTCTTTTCGATTCGACAAACCAGTGACCTACCAATTTTACCATCGAGTTTGTTTGTTCTGGCTCTCGATGATTGAAACCCTATTGTGAACTCCTATCCATGGTTGTTATCACTCGAAGCAAGCAAGCCGCCATGGTTTCACATGCTTGCTTTGTTTCTTTACTGAATCACCCCCTTCACATTGCTGGGCAGAATCCTACGGAGATACCGGCGAGTTCCTAAAATTCTGTGGGAGATAAAGAATTTTCCAAGTTTACGGATGCTAATCTAGTCTTTGTACAATACTATTTGTCTCATACCCACTGACCGTACGCCCGATGGTCAGCTCCTTGTTGGTATGCCTATTAGTATAGCTGCTCATTTAGCTCCCACTCCGCTTTGATGATACGCCTTGCTTCCCGCATCTTTAGCCCCATCTCCCGATCCAATGGCTTCGAGGTTCATACGACACCAGATTAGATTTCCTTTGGTTAATCTTGGACCCCACATATCACTACCACCGATTGCCCCTACCTCATCTCTCTTGCGGACCGCTCCGTTCATGACTTGCTCTCTGCCACGTATCCACCACGGGCTTTCCTTCTCAAGCTCCACCTACCTTTTCATTCCCATACACGTATCCGGTGACCTCGACATCTATATGGGACATCCCTATTTGGTCACCTCAACATATTCATCCTCCATACCTTATCAACACTTAACCCCACCATTGTCAGCGGAGGCCCTTGGCCCAATTTGCCTCTGTTTACCACAACCGCACCCTCATCTCATCCAACCACTGATTTCATCAAACAAATGATGGACAAAATGCATAATCTGGAGGCTTCTGTTTCAGGAAGTCGTAGCGCCTTGACATATGAGCGGAGTTTGTCAGGAGCCTATTCACCCTTGTCCCCCTTCATTCATATCCTCCTCAATGGGAATTACAAAATTTACTCGTTTTAACAGTAAGGAGGACCCTCAACAACACTTGCGATCATTTAGACATGCTTGTTATTTGATTGCTCATGATGATGCCTTGTTACTCGCACCTTTCCCATGTCCTTATCGAGGACCCGCCAGAGTGGTACGGTGCTTTAACCCGGCACTCAATCTTCTCTTTTAACCAACTAGCCCAATCTTTCTTGGATCATTTCTCCATTAACATTGCAAGAAAGTATCTATCACGACCTTTATGCCATCGACAATTCGAAGATGAATCTATCGCAGATTTCGTTGGACGATGGCGTGGCCTTATCAACCAACTTACATATGCCTTGCCTCGGGCTGAACTTATCGAACTTTTTATGCGGGCTCGCGCTAAGCATCATCTCTCCTACTCTCAAATTCAAACTTTCCGCACATTTGATGAGGCCTTTACCATGGCTCGGAAACTAGAAATTCGAGCCTTAGAAGAAGAAATTGCGGTTGCGCAGCAAAACCCCAATTTCGAACTCCAGTTCTACCGATAAACCAAACACCACCACTCCTCACACATCCGCTTCTTCTAAATCAAAAGGATACATCCCACGGTGATGGTCAAATCTCAAGCACCGTCAATACCCCACCAAAAACCACTATAAGTACAAAGAAGAGCCCATCAATTACACTCCTTGGGAGAAACTTATAGTGTCATCTTGGAAAAAGCTTCTGCTCAAAGCCGGAGCTATCACCTTGCCTCTGTTAAACCCCACTCGGGTTTGATTCTACCCATGCGCTATACCTTCTGGTACAAAGAAAATGACTTACGTAACTTTCACCGCGTAAAAGGACATAGTCATGAAAAGCTGCAAAATGTTGAAAAACATAGTGCGGGGAAATGGTTGAGCAGATGATATAACCCTTGATAACCCTAATGCCCCTGCCAACCGAAATCTGAAAATCTTCAACAAACCATTCGAATCACTCTTCTAACAGTAATGTCAACCGGAGGATATCTTAGCGAGGAAAGTGTTCATGAGATCCATGCAGTCTTCGACTCCCGGCCAAAAATCCTCTATCGAGAAAATTTTGAATCAAGCCTCTTCACTAACACGAGTCAGAACCTCCTTCATCACCATCAAGCCAAGCGAAAACATTCCTTTACCCATAAAGGAGTTAACTCCCAGATTTCTCTTCTCATCGATGAGTCTTCTTATACCACATCCCTACAAGGTGCGAGACGGATGTTATCTAGCTTATCTATTTCCCAAAGCGTCTCCTCCTCCGGCTCTTCTTTGCATAAGAGGAAGGCTCGCCACTCCTTTTGTCATCCTTAGACGAGCAATCTCTCGCACCGACATCATTGAATTCTTTAACCATAACAGACCCTCTCAAACATGCCCTCCTGCCTATTAGTTCTTCATCGCCTAAATCTTTTCAACGACCAGTCGATCTCTTAACATCTATTGATACAGTGCCTCATCTACCCCCTGTATCACACCCACAGTGGATTGGAATCACAACCCGTCTTTCTTCCGTACCAAATTTACAATTCACGCCTGAAGATTGTCATTCTCTAGAAGATAGACGAGTCCTATGGGAACGTTTGAGTACCCCCTATTCTACTCAAATGCAGGTGACCGATCTAGACACCTCTACCATATACCCTAGTGTTTACAGAAACTCAAAATCCCTATGTCCTCATCTCCATCCCCGCATCTATACCAGTATCTCATCCACCTCTATTAACCTAACCAAATCTTCCCCTACACTTGGGACCTCACAATACCCAGCGTAACACACCCGCCTGCGACTAGATTTATCCAAAAATAAAGCCGCCCCCACTTAGGAGACAAACTCCATCCGTGCCTCTATCACAATCAAAACCATCATCGTCACACCTACCTTCCATATTGGGACCTCATCCCTCCACCTTGCATCAATATATCATACCTCCTGCGTTTTCTTCAAAGCGACCTACGCCTCCTACACCCATACGAGAGATCAAAGGATATATCAACATTGTCACCCCACGTATCTGTCCACCCATCAACCCTAAAGCGAACTCCATCATCAAAGGATTTATTTTTCTGTCACTCCCCTTTCGCCGTGGTTGTTCCCTGCTACCACGTCATGCAGCGTAGCCTCATCATCTCACTAGGTGACGTAGCTCTGCGCCAAAGAAACCATGTTTAGTGAAAACCACGTGTCAACATCCCTTGGCTAAACCACACTTTGTGCACGAACCAACCACGCCCAAACATTACCAAAACCCGCACAACCAATACCCTCATCCTCCTCAGGCTTTGACCCACTCAAAGGATCTTACGCTTAAAATCCTTGCTATGTTGGTAGAGAATGCGACCATTTCCTTACCCCCACTTAGACCTTATGACCCGTCTAAACCTCGACCTATAGGTTATGATGAGTCTAAAATCTGCGCTTATCACCGCACACTAGGACATGATGTGGAGGGATGCAAAGCTTTAAAAACCATCCTTCGTCATGGTCACCTCTCCCGAGATAGAAAGGTTAAGAAAGACAACTTACGAAGGAGAGACCTTTAGCTTCAATTCCCTCTCCTATACCATCTGTCCCCGCCTCACCAAGATCTATCATTATTACAACCCCACCTCTTGAAGACCATGATTTATCCCAACCATCTTCCTCATCTCGGGTCTACGAGATTAATATGATTAGTGTTCTTTACTCGAGCGCGAGAAAGCAACGAGAAAGCGAAAGATAGCACACTGCGTCCTCTCTTTCTCCTTCCACCATCCGATCGCACCACCACCCAAAGTGGTTATTCGTGGACCCTCTTACCCCGTCTCTAATGGAGTTGCCCATCGAGCCATGATCAAAGCAGACTTCACCGATCACCCGTAAAAATGACACTATATGATCTCATTCGGACTTCGAATCTCATCGACAAGCTCTCGTGGAAATTCTTCAAAGGGATCGAGGTCTTACCTAATGAAACCCCCTGCCTGTTGCCTCCATTCTAACACCCAATCACGTTGCTCTCTCACCAAACAACCCACTATCCCGACCACTTCTATCTCTCGTACAAAAGCTGCTGTGATCGGTTTCTCCAAAGATGAAATTGTTGACTTTGGTACGAGGAAGATCGACCTGCCCTTTTCATTTCAGCTTACGTGCGGGACATTCGGGTACGTCGTGTTATGATTGGCGGGGCGCTTAGCCTAAACATCATCTCTTGAAAGCCTTCCGACAAATGAATATCCCTTACTAGCTACATGTGTGCTAATCCCATCATGTTGGTCATTCATCAATACGCTATTACCTCTACCTTAGGCACCGTGATTCTTAACATTCGTGTAGGACCACGTACTTTACCCGAACTCTTCTATGTCCATGAGGGAGAATTTCAATACAATATATTGTTAGGTCTCCCTTAGATCCGGGCTATGGGATCGTTCCCTCAACCTTACATAGATGCATAAAATTTGAATACGAGGGAAGTCTACACCGTAAAGCTGATCCTCCCCTTTAAAACCTTTAATATGATATACCGCCCTAATGATGTGCTTGTACCAATCAAGACACCCATTCATTCAACCCAACCATCCTCTTAGATGTTCCTCAACCATCCACCTCAACCGCACCTACACCTTGAATGAAACCGCATCGCGCAAAACCACTTCCCTTCCTGCGCATTTAATATCCCAACATGGACCCCTTAGTAGATGTTTTTCAACGCCTTACGTTTGGGGGAGTATCGCCTATATAACGTTAGTTCTTTCCATACCCCAGGAGTACGGACGAGTACATGCACATCCTACCTATGGCCGTCGTGTGGGGAAGTAATCCCCTACGGACCACCTCATTGCCTTTGCACTAACCTAACGTATGGGGTGTTGACGCATCCTCCATTACCCCTGAACCCCCTCTTGGTGTTGTTCCCTTCCCGATCCGATTTTCAATACTTGACAAATCGTTTTTCCCCTCACCTTCTTGACTCATTTGTGCTTGGAAAGGCTTTGGTTTTGGTCTTTATGAGCAGAGGCCGACATACACTCATTCCAGTGACTACCGCAAACACAATGATCGCGGTGGTCTCGGTTTTCTGAAACACCTACACACGGGGAGGAACCTCGTGTCGAGTTGTCTTCTAGAAGACAACGGCGTCACCTTTACCTAGAACCATCATCACCCATTTTGCCTTCGTCACCAACGAGTCGATAGATCTCGAATCTATCCCTCCTAACTTTTTTTTTTCATAAATGCTATCTTCCTAGGTCCTCGACTTATCAACGCGATAATGAGGACCCCTCTTCTATCCCCCTTACGTATCCGGACATGATTGAAGAGGACTCACCTTGATTGCGTTGTTGAGTGTCGGGATGATGACTCCATCCTCACTTACACAGGCGCGGATGACTCTTATATTCAACGCGCCTTACCATCTCGAAACTCAAACCATCTTTGAGCAGATCTACTATAGAAAGCAACATCCACACGGAGGAGGATCCTCACATTGTGAAGATCGGACAATCCCTTAACACATCAGAACAAGTCGCCTTTACTTACCTTTCTCCATGCTCATGACCAAGCTTTCGCTTGGTCCTACTGTTGACATGCCAGGGAATTGATCGACACATTGCCGTCCATAACATTACACTAAAACCCTATTCCAAGCCAATTAAGCGAAATTGAGAAAAATGCATCCATGCATTGCCCTCTTAGTCGAAGAGGAGCTTGGCGACTTCTTTACATTTCCTTCATTACACTTTATTGACTATCCTCGATGGATTTCTAACATCGTACCTATCTTCTAAAGCGACGGGGGACTTCGAATATGCGCAGTTTACGAGATCTCAACCTCGCTTGCCCTAAGGATGACTTCCCCTTACCTAGTATTGACCAACTTGTTGATCTCACATGAGCCATGAGATGCTCTCTCTCATGGATGGCTTCTCGAAGGATATAGCAAATTTTGGTTGCCCTGCCGATCGACATAAAGCTTTGCCTTCATAACTCCTTGGGAACCTTACATTGCAAGTGTAATGCCATTTGGCCTTAAGAATGCTGGTGCAGACCTATCAGCGGGCTATGACCTACATTTTTCATGACATTATGCACACTATCCTTGAAGATTAACGTCGACGATCTTCTTGGCAAATCTAAACATCGTAGTGAACATCTACGATGTTTTAACCATTATTTTTGATCACTGTTACTGATATTAATCGCCTTGACCGAAGAAATGTATCTTTGGCATCTTTTGGGGAAAACTTCTTGGCTTTATTGTCTCTTTGCGTGGCATTGAGGTCGACCCATCTAAAAGTCAAAGCTATCCTGAAATGCCCCCACTGCACGATCTCGAAGCAATTACGTAGTTTCTGAGGTAGCTCAATCTATCAGGCGTTTCATCTCCCGACTCTCGGGATCGATGTCGACCTTTCCATCACCTTCTTAAAAGGACATTGATTTTGATAGGCGAGGAGTGCCACCTAGCCTTTGAAGCTCTCAAAACTTATCTCTTGCTGACCACCCAGTGCTTATCCCACCTCGAAACTGACCGCCCTTTCTACCTTTACCTTTCGCTATGTGACCCTGTTTGTAGGGGCCATGCTTACTACATCGTGACTCACGAGAATCGAGAACAAGCCGTTTATTATATAAGTCGTACTTTGGTGGACTATGAGACTAGGTATACACATGTAGAAAAGTTATGCCTAGCC